>JAJIBD010001552.1:0-26556 GCA_021461705.1 Cryptotis parvus | reverse complement strand
TAATGTTACTGTTTGGGAATTTAGGACTTTTTAGGCTCCACATAGAAGTGACATCACACTGAATTGTTCTTTTCTCTGTTTGCTATATTGCACTGACCTGAATGTGCCCTCAAGATTCATTTGTATTATCCCAATAGCAAAATTTCTTCTTTTTGAATAAGAATAAATATTTCTAAGCAATATTTTTCTTGACAATATTGTTTCAATATATCAATCCTGTCTTCCCGTTCATCATCGATTTGCTCGAGTGGGCACCAATAACATCTCCATATGACCTGTCTCATGCAAGTAGAGCCCAAGGGCACCTGCTTGCTCCAGGAACATAAAGAGCCTCAAACCATTCCATCAGGTCATGGGAATGAGGTCTATAATTGTTACTGGTATTCTGGCATATCAAATATGACACTGGTAGCTTGCCAGGCTCTGCCATGTGCGGGTAGCATACTCTTGTAGTCATCTCAAAGTTATCATTATATATGCACACATTTTATGCCTATAAACCCATATTACATCTATATTTATATATGCATATTTCTTCGTTTATATGCCTATATCATACACATATGTACACATACATCTGAAGGGGGACAGGCGTGGGGTGCATTAGATCCTTGTGACCACATGATCCCCTGGGCTGGGCAGGAAAGACGTCCAGCACAAAGCCAGCTGTAGCACCTCCCACAGCACGGCAGAACGCCCACCCACCCCTGCACCCAAAGCAGTCTTAAACTGCTGGTATTAATATCTCAACAAAGGAGAAAGAAAAAATACGTTTTCTGGGGCCAGAGCGATAGTTCAGCGGATAGGGCGTTTGCCTTGCACGCGCCGGCTCATGCCGGCCCGGGTTCCATCCCCGGCATCCCATATGGTCCCCCGAGCACCGCCAGGAGTAATTCCTGAGTGCAGAGCCAGGAATAAGCCCCTGAGCATTGCCGGGTGTGACCAAAAAAAAAAAAAAAAAAAAAAAAAAAAACAACGTTTTCTCTTCCACTTTGGGTAGAGTGGGCAAAGAGACACAGCTCCACCTAGTGGCTAAAGTTAATTTGGCAACTCTGTAGGCACCCTTAGGACCTCGATCAAGGTTAGCCCCTTGAAGAACTCCCGGCGTGCTGCTGCCACCTAGTGCTCAAATGTCAGAACGTCAACTGGCAACTTCCCTGCCATTCTGAGTCTCAAGGAAGCCAGGGTGGCAGTCTCCTGGTAAATTCTAACTGTCCCAAGCTGGGTCAGCGGGTATAAAGAGGAGCTGTGCCCAATCTAGAAAACATAGAAGTCTGAGTAGAGGTATAATAAGTCAGAAGTTATGCAGAGTCAAGGTGACTTCCGTAACTGCCACACCCTCTAGCAGTGTTTCCATAGAAGAGAGGTCTCATTAGAATGAACCTTGGCTTAAGTAGATTAAGCTGTGGGTGGGTAACACAGCAAAGCTCCCAAACTAGCTAAGCCTGTCATCCACCAACAATGACATATCTGTGAGGGGCACCTGACCGTGCTGTGAGTCTACGCCGGTACCTGAGCTCTGGGATCGCTCCAGAAGGCTCTGAGGACCAACGGGCTGCCTGGTGGTGCTGCTCAGGGCTGGGGTACGTGGACCTTATGGGATGCGGGGACAAACCCGGGTCAGTCGCATGCAAGGCCAACGGCCCACCTGCTGTGCTGTTTCTCCAGCCCTAATGAAACACTTTTATTTTCAAAGGTCCTACGTCAAATTATTTATTACACACCCACTCCCAAATATAAACACATACACATACACACAACATATACATGCACACACACACACACACACAGAGAAAATGAAGTTTCATTTTGGCCTTCCTAGGGTTTAATTTTTTCTGTCCTCTACCCCCAACACCCCCGCTGAATCACTACAGAATAACAGCGCTTTAATCCCAAATAAATCACCCAAACCACTTTGCGTTTTAATTCTCTCTCTCTTTTTCTGTTGCCACACCCAGCCGTGTTCAGGGCTTCCTCCGGGCTCAGGCATGACTCTGGTGAAGGCAGGGAGACCATATTTCGGGCTAGGAGTTGAGCCCTTGTGCTGCGAGCAACGAAACTAATTTTTAGTGTAACAAGAGTTTTATCAAACAGAGTTGACGTAGAAAGATGTGAGGGTGGCAGAGAGGAGCCTGTTGAGAGAGAACACGGGTCCCTCCGGGTGGGAAGCAGAGGGAAGGGCGTAGGGTGGGGCCCAATAGCCAATAGGCTAAAGAGCAAAGAAACTTTTCATCTTCCCGAGGCCTCAGGAGGTGGAGGTGGTTGCCCAGCCGCTCTTGCTCTCTGCAGCAATCTGCTCCCTCGAGCGGTCCCCACCCGACAGGCCCCTTGGCCGGCCCCCTCCCCGCCAGGGCTCGGTCCCCAGGACGTGCTCCCTGCTCACACTCGCCTCTGGCCTCTGAGGATGGAGCAGCGCGTGCCCTGCTGCCTGCGCCAGGCCTGGGACAGAGCCCAGGAGCCCCCGAGGCCCCAGGTAGAGTCCCCGAGCTGAGCTCAGAGGACTCCAGGGCCGTGGCCGCTGCCTCTGTACCCCGCGCTGGGGGCGCTGTCCCTGGACAACCACGAGTTCAACCTGCGGCTGCACTCTGGGCCCCTGCGGCCTCCCTGCGTGGATCCTGCGGCCTGCACAGAGGCAAGCCCGGGAAGGCGGCGAGGGGGAGCAGCATCTCCAGCGGATGCCGGGACCCACCGGACTCTCCTGCTCAGGAGCATCGGGGAAAACCCCCGGCCGGGCCGCCTCCGCCCAGCGCCCCTGCCCGCAGCTTCCCGCGGCCCAGTGAAGCGCGCTCTCTGGGTCTGACATGAAGCCCCAGACCGCTGCGGTCCCTGGCGGGTACTGACAGCCTGACGCCTTCAGGGTGGGACCAGCCTGCCCGAGAACGAGGGGCCTGGCCGCCCTCTGGGCCCACCGCGCCTGAGTCCCGAGCGGCCCTGACGGTGACCCTCCAGACCTGTGCCCTGATGCGCCCTGAACTTATCCTTGGGACACTGTGTGCTCGCTGTAGATGACTCTTCCTTCACTCAGTAAATGACAGAGATGTCATGCAAACTTCTTGTCGGGTTCTGATTTGCTGTTGACTGACCAGGGCAGAAATCTGGGGAACAGACATTGGGGTCAGCTGCCTTGTGGGGCCTCAGCTGGGCAGTGGGCGCCCCTGAGCTCAGCCACCACCAGAGAGCGCAGGGGAGGGAGTCAACCCTGGGGCTGTTTTTTGCCCCTCTGAGACCCAAAGGATCAGATGTGTGTGTCCACCCGTGGACTCGGCTCTTAGATCCAATAGATTCTGTATGTGTGTGTGTGTGTGTGTTTGTGTAGTGTGTCTCTGTGTGTGTGTGTGTGGGTGTATGGTGGGGGGCTTCCTTTCCCGGGTGTACTTTACTGGAGAATCCTTTTGTTTTGGTTCGGTTTGTTGCCACACCCAGGGACGTTTTGGGACCACCCCTGCTAAGCCTTTTTGTTGTTGTTGTTGTTGCTTTTTGGGTCACACCCGGCAATGCTCAGGGTTTCTCCTGGCTCTGCACTCAGGAATTGCGCCTGGCGGTACTCAGAGGACCATATGGGATGCCTGGGATCGAAACCGGGCCATGGGGCGGCTGCATGCAAGGCAAATGCCCTACCCTCTGGGCTATCGCTCCTGGTCTCTACCAAGGCTTAGATGTGACCCCTCAGACCAGAGGCCCAGCAGGCAAATCACTCCTGCTGGGTCTTTGAGGGGCCTCCCGGCCCACACACTCACTATGCCTCCATTGGTAAAGAAAGAAAGGTGGGGATTATCTGAGAACTTTACAGCTAGTTCCAAGGCTCTGAGTCAGGGGTCACTACTGAGTGATCAGGGGACCGAATGGAGGGCTGGGGATTGAGCGATGGTCAGTCGCATCAAGGCCAAGGCCTTCCCTGCTGTCCTATCGCTCTGCACGCCTCCTCCTTTTAAAGGACTCATTGTCACTGGGGCCGAGTATCTGACCCCGGGCCTCTCCATGACCATTGCTCCTTCCCGTAGATCTTCTCAAATCCTGCCGGCAGGGCCGCGAGACGCTGGCTCTGAGGCCAACAGGCAGGGGACGCAGAACTCGACCCGGAGTGGTGCAGAGCAAACACGTGTCCCCCTGCTGAGGTTTGCTGCCCTCTCTGTGGTCACTCTCCTGACCCCAGCCCACCTCAGCTTCCCCAAACCCTGATTCCTGCCCAGCTCACCCAGACCAAACCCTGAAGCACACCTGAGCCCAGGGGAAAGGAAGAGACAGACAGGAAATGGGGGAAACACACTTTATTCAGTGGCAGCGGCAATAGGACAAGAATCCCCACACTTGACGCACAGTGACCAGTCTGCAAAGCGCCTGAGATGAGAGACTGACATGGTCAGCAGAGCCAGGGCCGAGGAGGGCGAGGCCGGAGATGCAGTGGCTCTGGGAGGCCGGGCTGTCCCGTGGGGCAGCAGACTCAGGGCTGAGCCTCCCAGGGCTGGGCTCAGGCTCCCCAGAGACGAGGCTGATGGGGCTGGGCCCATTCAGAGACCCCTTTCGGGTGCTGGCTCCTGCTCTTCTACTTGGGCTGCAGGAACCGGGACACAGGGCTGTGAGTCTGTCCAGCTCCCCTGGCCTCTCCCAATGTTCAGACCCCCTGGGCAGGTTGGAGGTGCTTGGTCCACTCAGAGGTGACTGCAGCTCTGCTGACAGCTCAGACTTTGGCTCATGGTCACGCTGTTCTCAAAGGTCAGGACTCACGGCCACTGCAGCTCCTGTTGGCCAGTGCGAGGAGCACAAGCATCCCCTGGGCTAGTCCTGGGCGCTCAGGCAGGAGCTGCGGCACAGCCCAGGGAAGTTGTCCATGGCCCAGGCCCAGGCCTGCTCTCGGGTCAGGCCCGCTGGCATCTGGGGCTCTGCACCCCAGGGCTTCCAGGCCTTCCCCTGACGCCTCTTCGGGGAAGAATTTCCCGCGTCTCGGCTGCCCTCTCAGGAGCAGGAGCCCTGGGCTTCTCCTCACTTAGCTGCTGGGCGCTCAGGCAGGAGCTGCAGCGCGTGCGGGAGTTGTCCAGGGCCAGGCCGGCCTGCTCCGGGTCAGACCTGCGGCATCTCAGGCCTGCACGTTTGGCTTCCAGGCTTTGCCCCTGGTGCCAGGAAGAACTTTGTGGCGCGCCTCTGCCAGCGTGAGGAGCCTGGGCTTCTCCTTGTGCCCAGGTGCTCGAGGAGCTGCGGCAGAGCCCAGGGAAGTTGTCCAGGGCCCAGGCCCAGGCCTGCTCTGGGGTCAGGCCCGCTGGCATCTGGGCTTCTGGCCCCCTGGGCCTCCAGGGCTGCTCCTCCCAGCTGGCTGTGCAGTGCCCCATGGCCTCGGCTGCAGAGCTCCCTGGAAGAGGAGGCTCTGGGGGAGCAGGAGAGTATGAGGCTCCCTGCCCTGCTCTGCCTTTTATATAGAGTCTGTGTGCTGTGATATCAGACACACCCTACACACACTCTATGGGTGGGGGCATTCAGGCTACACCATCTCCTGAGTGCAGGTGGATCTCACAACTTGCCTGGAGGGCCTTAGGGAGGGCCTTAGGGCGTGTCTTGTGGAAGCAGATGGGAGTGGGCGGGGCCAAGCTGACCCCATTCCTCTCTTCCTGGGGTCCTCCCCTCCTCCTTCCTGGCCTCAGCCCTGGGGGGTTAGCGAGCCTGCTCTTGAGAGGAGCCCACACTCTGTAGAGCTGCAAGGCCACTAGCCAGAGGCCAAGGTGGCCATGTCAGGCAATAGGCAGGGGGTCAGGGATCAGAGGGCAAAAAGCAGGTCCATGGACCCAGGACCAGAGGATTCTCCCCGACCCCCATTCCGGGAACTCCTGAAGGTGTATGAAACTCAGAAATAAATTACTGAGCTCTGGTCAAAGCCCTTATTTTTTACCTTCGAATTCCTGAATGTGAAAAAAGAACATTGAGGGCCAGAGAGAGAGTATAGTAGGTCAGGCAGTGACCTTGCACCTGGCCAGCTCTTTATCGACTGCTTCCTCACATTCAAGCCCAAAGGCCCTCCCAAAAATAAGTTCCCTCAGAGACATCAGTGGGGGAGCAGCTCTGGGCCCATTGGGTGTGTGCTCCCCACCCCACTGCAAACAAACTAATGGAAAAAGCTATTTTAATGTTTTGAATCAGGTAATGCTGAGACTTTTGTTTGGCCATGGTTACCATAAGACTATCTACTCCGTGTTTTTGTTTTTTGATTGCTTCTTGTTTACTTTTTGGACCAAGCCAGCAATGCCTCCAGGTAAGGTATTATGCCTAGCAGTGCTCAGGGATCATGAGGGATGCCAGGGATGGAACCAGGGTTTGCTGCATGCAAGGCAAACACCTACCCGCTGTGCTATCTCTCCGGCCACTCTGTGCTTTCCAGTTTCCTTCATTTTCCTTGCTCCTTCAAGTCCCCGTTGCTGTCTTTGATCTGAAGCATTGATCACCTCCTCCAGCCTTTGCTTCCTCTCTTTGGGGGGCAAATGCCTCATTGCGGACATTCTGCAGCTTTGCAGCTTGTGGTGGACTTTGCAGGTGTTTGCCATCTCGGGAAGCCGCGATGAACCCATGACCGGCCAACAGCCTCCTGTTTTCTCAAAGAGGTGCTCAAGTTCAAGTTCAGGGATTCTGGGCAGCGTCCAGTGCCCGCTCACTGCCCATGTGCCCAAGTGTGCGTCTGCTGTCGCGACCCCCACCGGACAGCGCTTCTTGGTCAGCGGCCCCCATGCTGGGGAAGCCGGGCTGCTCACTCCCATTCGAGCATTTGGAGAATGATCACGAGTCCGAGACATTGTTTTCAGAGAAATGACAGGAGGGAAAGATCCCTTGTGACCCACAAAGGTGCCACCATAAGGGAGGAACAATGAGTAAAGTGTAGCTGCGAGTTGGTTTTGTTTGTTTTGGGGGTCACACCAGGGATACTCAGGGGCTAGTCCTGACTCTGTTTCTCAGGAGAGACCCCTGCCAGTGCTCCACTGCCCAGAGGGCACCGCAGGCTGCCCCGTTTGTTTTCACAGTGGCTGGAGGGACCCAGCGTGGTGCTGAGGCCACTGCGGTCAACACTCTGCAGGGCAAGTGCCTTACCCTGTACTGTCTCTCCACCCTGCTCTCGTCTCATCCCTGATCTGCAAATACTGTTCGTTTGCTCCTTCATCAGGATCCAGAGTGGCTGGAGTCACATCCGTGGACCAGATGGAGCATCATCCTTGTCTACTTTAGGTTAGCCTTACTCTCACTTTGCTTAAATGGAATCAGAAAAATACCCTTTTGTTAAATGCAATGTTTAAAGTTTAGATTAATCTCTGGACCCAAACAGGCTCTGACTTGTAGACACGACACATTTTCAGTTTGGTTTTCCCCACATTACCTCATTTAGACCGACTAAATACAATTTTTTTCTTGCATCTGTACAGTGAGAGCAAATTTTTTTTTTTGGCTTTTTGGGTCACACCCGGCAATGCTCAGGGGTTACTCCTGGCTCTGCACTCAGGAATTACTCCTGGCGGTGCTCGGGGACCATAGGGATGCTGGGGATCGAACCCGGCCAGCCAGTCGGCTGCGTGCAAAAACCCCCTACCGCTGGGCCTCGCCCGGCCCCAAGAGCAAATTTTTATACCATGTTTTTCCTTTCTTTTTTTGGAAACTTTTGGCAAAGTCACGGGGGTTACTCCTGCCTCTGCACTCAGGAATTTTTCCAGGAAGTTCTCTGCTGATGTCACAAAATGCCAGGATTGAACCCTGTGGTTTGTGTGCAGGGCAAATGCCCTCTCCGCTGTACTATCGTCCGGCTCTGGCTCCAAAGTTTTGTCTTTGAATTCCTGATTTATTAAAAGTACTTGAAATAGCAGACATTTTTGGGGCCAGAGGCGATAGCACAGTGGGTAGGGCCTTTGCCTTGTATGCGGCCAACCTGTGTTCGGTCCGCGGCATCCTATATGGTACCTGAGCACCACCAGGAATAATTCCTAGGTGAAGAGCCAGGAGTAACTCCTAAGTGTGGCTGGGTGTAAACAAAAAAATAAATAAATAAAAATGGCAGACATTTTTAAGATAGTAGAAAACTAATCGAGCCTGGCAAGCTACCCATGTTTATTTGATATGCCAAAAACAGTAACAATTATAGACTTAATGCCAATGACCGAATGAATGGTTTGAGGCGCTTGAGTTCCTGGACCGAACAGATGCCCTTGGACTACACTAGAATACGACAGGACATATGGAGATGTTACTGGTGCCTGCTCAAGCAAATCGATGAACAACAAGGAAAACAAGTGATATAAGTGAAGAAAAATAAATAAAAGTGAGGCCAAAGTATGTTTTAAAAAAAAGAGTAAATGGGGGCCGGAGCGATAGCCCAGCGGTAGGGCGTTTCCTTGCCGGCCGGCCTGGCCGGCCCGGGTTCAATCCCCGGCATCCCATATGGTCCCCGAGCCCGCCAGGAGTAATTCCTGAGTGCAGAGCCAGGAGTAACCCCTGAGCACGCGGGTGTGACCCAAAAAGCCAAAAAAAAAATAAAAAAAAAGAGTAAATAATTATAAGGATAAATACATGGGCAGAATGGCAGCAGAGCGGTTTCTGCCGTACACTTGCACCTGCCTGGAGAACTGGTTCCACGAGTTCCTGAGCCCCACCAGGGGAAAGAACTGAGCACAGAACTGGGAGTAAGCCATGGGTACCGCCATGTGTGGCTCTAAAGCAAACAAAGGATAAGAGCCAACACTGCAGCAATTAAATAGAAATTGCAAAGGACTGTTATAGGTCATTTAACAAGTGCAAGGCTGGAGTAATAGCACAGAGGGACTGGCTGTGGCCTCGCATGGGGCCCTGCACACCCTTGACTGCTTCCCAGAGCCTCCCTCAGAGCCTCCCTCAGAGCCTCCCTCAGAGCCTCCCTCAGACCCTCCCTCAGACCCTCCCTAAGGCCCTCCCTAGACCCTCCCTATGACCTTCCATACAGGTCACACCTGCATCCAGGAGCTCATGTATCCTGAATGCCCCCACCCATAGGGTGTGTGTAGGGTCTGTCTGTGACATCACAGCACACAGGCTCTATATAAAGGCAGAGCAGGGCAGGGGGCTCATTCTCTCCTCTGCTCCCCCAGAGCCTCCTCTTCCAGGGAGCTCTGCAGCCGAGGCCATGGGGCACCGCACAGCCAGCTGGGAGGAGCAGCCCTGGAGGCCCAGGGGGCCAGAAGCCCAGATGCCAGCGGGCCTGACCCGAGAGCAGGCCTGGGCCTGGGCCCTGGACAACTTCCCTGGGCTCTGCCGCAGCTCCTGCGAGCATCCTGGGCAGCAAGAGGAGAAGCCCAGAGCTCCTCACGCTGAGCAAGAGGCTGCGCCTACAAAGTTCTTTCCTGGCACCAGGGAAGCAAAGCCTGGGAAGCCAAAGCGTGCAGAGCCTGAGATGCCGGCAGGTCTGACCCGAGAGCAGGCCTGGGCCTGGGCCCTGGACAACTTCCCGCACTGTGCCGCAGCTCCTGCCTGAGCGCCCAGCAGCTAAGTGAGGAGAAGCCCAGGGCTCCTGCTCCTGAGAGGGCAGCCGAGACGCGGAAATTCTTCCCGAAGAGCCGCCGTCAGGGGAAGGCCTGGAAGCCCTGGGGTGCAGAGCCCCAGATGCCAGCGGGCCTGACCCGAGAGCAGGCCTGGGCCTGGGCCATGGACAACTTCCCTGGGCTGTGCCGCAGCTCCTGCCTGAGCGCCCAGGACTAGCCCAGGGGATGCTTGAGCTCCTCGCACTGGCCAATGGGAGCAACAGTAGCCATGAGTCATCTTTGAAAGCAGAGTGACCATGAGCCAAAGTCTGAGCTGTCGGCTGAGCTGCAATCACCTCTGAGTGGACCAAGCACCTCCAACCTGCCCAGAGGCTCCTGCAAAGGGGGAGAGGCCAGGGGCGTGGACAGACTCACAGCCCGTCCTCCCGAGTTTCTTCACAGCCCAAGCAGAGAAGAGCTGGAGCAGGAGAGGAACAGGGTCTCGAATCGGCTCAGCGCTCCTCAGCCTCACCCGTGACGGACACTGAGACCAGCCATCGGAAGGCTCAGCCCTGTGCCAGCTCATGGGACAACCCGGCCTGCACAGAGCCAGTCATGTCCAGCCGTGCCCTCCTCGGCTCAGGCTCTGCTGACCATTTCCTCTCTCATCAATCACAGCTTTGGAGACTGGACACTGTGTGCTCCATGTGAGGGATTCTTGTCTTATTGCAGCTGCCCCTGAATAAAGTGTGTTTACCTATTTGCTGTCTCTTCTCATTCTCTCCCTTGGGCTCCGGTGAGATTTGGGGTGGATTGGCCAGTACTCACGTGGATGTGAAGGAACAGCTGGGCCTGGGGTCAGGAGCTGACCCAAAGGGGAGGGAAGCAAACCCAAGAGGGACCGTGTTTGCTCTCCGCCTCTCTGGGCTCCAGGGCTGTGTGCTCGCGCTGTGCGGCTCCAGGGCTGTGTCTCTGAGGCAGCATTTATATGACTTAAGGGGAAATAAATGAAATGTTGTCACAAATACTCTTGTGAATCACTGAGCCTGTGGTGAGTCTGTGTCAGAGAGAAGCTGCCAGAAGCTGAGAAAAGGGCCCTACTGGGCCAGAATCTCTGCACGAAGGTATGCGACATAGAACTGCATTTGAAAAATACTGGCAGGTTTTATGCCTCTGGGGAAAAGGACTCCAAAGTGGAATGTGACCATTGTCATACTTGTGTGTAATTGCTTTTTTTAAAAAGTGCACATTTATGTGGTGAAATATGGTAGGCGCACATTTCTTTTTGCTCTTGAGTACAGGCAGGAAATGAGCTATCTGAGCCCTTTGCTCAGAAGCATCCTCTTCTAGCTGGCTAGTTCCAGCAAAGCCCTCCCAACCTGCAAGCACAACAAACACTTCTGCTAGAACTCCAAGTTCACTGGGCTGCAGGGAGCAAGCAGGCCTGGACACCAGGGAGCCCAGGCTCAGACTAGTACAGAGACAGAACTTGCAAGCAGCAGCTCAGACTCTAGAAACACACCTGAGAGAGACACAGAGATACCAAGACACAAAAATGGCCCCAGCCAAAGCCACCTGTAATCCATCCTCAGCTGGCTTAGGGTGGAGGGAAGGGCAGAGAGAGAGGGGGAGTGCCAGCAGAGAGAACAGGCTCCTGTGATGACACCCACCGAGGACCACAGGAGTTGGTATAAGCAGTGGAGCAGAGGAAGACTTTGAAGACTCCAGGCCAGTGTGTTCACGGAGACAATTACCCGAGATGCAAACCGTGACAGTGCTCGTGGCAACAAGGGCTCCTCCAGGAAGCTGCAGTGCTCAGACCCTGAGAGCAATGAGTGTCCAGCACACAGGGGCATCGGCACTGCACTCTGATGACAGTGTGCGTCCAGAACAGCAGCAGGGCACAGGCCACTGGGCTACAGTCCTAGTGGTTCCGTGTTGGCAGAAAGCTGGCCGTAGTGTGCAGGTCTAAGGGTCGCTGCCATGTCCTAAGGCAGAACCAGAAAATAGACACAGCCTGGGAAGCTGCCAGAACACAGGTTTCCCTGTGGCGCTGTCTCCAAGAGCAGACCCAAGTAAGATCCTGCTGTCTTGGCGCATTGCCCTGCAGTTACTCCTCCTCCCACTTGTTCTTTCTGACACTCTGCCCTGAGAGCCCTCCCACCTGCTCATCTCCTGCACAGCAAGTGACCCCAATCCTAGCTCTTACCCTCCTAGATCTGGTTTTGGTATGTATGGAAACAACTTTTACATTTGTCCCAAATGATATAATGGGACACTTGTGTCAGGGAATGCCGCCGTGGTCCCCGACAGTGTCAGGACAGAAGTTCTCTTCTACCTCCGAGGATGCCGGGGGAACAGATGAAAGCTCACGAGTCCGGTGCAGTTCCAAAAAAGGCTTTTAATAGTACAAAAGCTCTTCCACAGCACTCCAATATAATGAACAAACTCTAGTTCTGGTCCGAACTTAGACCATACAAAAGAACCTAAGTCTCCCACCAAAGAGAGAGAGAATCTCACCCAAGATGAGTCCTACCCAGAAGAAGGAGCAAAAGGCCAAAGAGCAAAAAGCCAAAAGCCAAAAGCAAAAGGCCAGGGAGCCAAAAGCCACAGGAGCCAAAAGCTGAAAGCTAAAAGGCCCAAAGCCTAAGGGGCCTCAAGTCAGTCCCCTTATATACACCAAAATAATCCAGAGAGGGTCGAGTCAACAAAGAACTCTAAACAGAGTGTAGTGCCACACCCTATTGCAGGTATAAACAAAGGTTATGCTGAGCACTAATCCTGAGATTATCTCTTTTGTAAAACTCTGGAGAAAGAGAGAAAGAGCTGATATAAAGTAATACATCTTAATTTCATGAGATTCATGTAATCTAGATGGTACCCACAAGGTCCTTCTATTATTATCTGCACCAGGGTGATTCTGAGTATCTTGTTCTCTTGTACTGAAAGGGTCACACTCTTTCTAGTTTGCTGCTTAGAGCAAACTAGTATGATCCTTCCTGTAGTCTTCCTATAGTCTCAGCGTAGCCAGGATGGTAGCCTCCTGGTAAATTCTAACTGTCCCACGCTGGTGCAGTGGGTATAAAGAGGAGCTGTGCCCAATCTAGAAAACATAGAAGTCTTAGTAGATGTATAAGTCAGAAATTATTCAGTCAAGGTGACTTCTGTAACTGCCACACCCTCTAGCAGTGTTTACATAGAAGAGAGGTCTCATTAGAATGAAACTTGGCTTAAAAAGATTAAGCTGGGAGTTGACAAAACAACAAAACTCCCCAGAATAGCTAAACCTGTCCTCCAACATACTTGTTTCTTTTTGTGCTGACCAATCGGAATCCTTTGTTCTTTGTAATGGTGTAAATCATGTACTCTTGACGCTAGCTGGGTTTATTGCCTGAAATTACTGAGGATATAAGGGTCTGGTTGATTCATATTCCTGAATCAACCAGATGCCATTGGGCTACATTGGCACGTGATAGGGTCCAATGGAAATGTTACTGGCGCCGCTCGGGCAAATCGATGAATAACGGGATTCAAGTGATCAAGTGATCAAGTGATAAGGGTCTGGGGTCTTTGAGCAAATTTCCAGGAGCCAAAGGAGTCCTGAACCTGCAGAGCAAATAAAATTCTTCCTAACCCACGAAATCTTTCCCCGTGCCTTCCGCCAATAGAGAGCTCTCACTTCAGTCACCTCAGCTAGAAAACATGCTGTTACACATGCTGAAATCCTTCCCAAGGCTCAAAAGGGAAAAAAGGGGAAGACCAAGCACAAATAATAGAAAACAGAAACCAGGGGTTTAGTGATGAGAAAGGAACCAACATTCTAACAGATCCACTGACCCTCCATCCAAATCGCCTCTCTGAACTCTGACCCCTGACCCCTGACTAGGAAAGGGACAGTGTTGAGTGTCAGGGAAGGACCTTGAGTCAGCGCAGAACTCCTGCCTTTCCTATACAGCACATTCACCACCAGCTCACACACACACACACACACACACACACACACACACACACACACACACACACACACCCCTAATGGCACTTCAGCCAAGCACAAGGACAAAGCAAGCACATCCAGTGGCTTGTAGAACTACTGATCAGTGGGTTAAACCCCTGTCAGCTAGGTACAAATCACCCACCTCAGGTCACCTTGAGAGGACTAGTCCTGCTCCCCATAATGGGATCAAACCTCAATAGGTCAGGACTGGAAAGTCGGTGCAGGGAGTGGAGGCCCCAGTGCTCACTGCACCCTCCAGAGAGCCAGGAGAAAGGCTTATGGCTCCACAGACAGGGAGCCGCCTTGGAGGTTCACTCTGTGCCTGACGCCCCCTGCAGGAAGCGCTTCTGGCACTGTGAGGCCGCATCTGCCTGCTTGGGCACCTGGCTGTGGGCTGTGCCTGCCTGGGCGACTTGGCAGCAGATGTTGCTCTGGACACAGCAACATACACTTGAAATGAAAGCAACCACAGAGAGAATCAGCTCTAGCATATGGGCAGGACCCTAACCCAAGCTGTCTGAGCACACCCTGACTCAGCACAGCTGGAAGAGCCACAGGAGGGCAGCCCCTTGCCAGCACCCTGCTGAGAGCAGGAAAGCACCTGTGGAGCCTCTGCTCTGAGGAAGGTGCTGTCACTCCTCAACCCACAACTGCTGCTGGCCCAAAGCCGGCTCCCTGGGCCTCAGAAATCACTGTGCCTCGGCCAGCTGCCCTACTGCCTTGGGAGAGATGGACAGTACAGTAAGCGTGAGCTTTAAGTTTACAAGCCGGCTGGACACAGCAGGCAAGAGGCTTCCTGGCCACAAGGCCAGTCTGGGAAGCTCCAAGTAATAGGAAATGTCAAGGGGAAACCAGCAGTCGAGACTCTAGGCCGCTCCTCTTCTACCCGGAGCTCCCGGAGGCTCCGCGCTGCGCTGCTCTGGCCGGGCAGCTGCCCTCCAGCCCCGCCCCCGGCGGCAGCGCTCGGTCTCTGGACAGCGCCCAGTCTCCACGGGAGTGGCCGGCCCCAGAGGACCTTCCCTGCCCCCTCGCGGCCTTCAGCCAGCCCAGCGCAGGGAACTCGGGCCTCCCCACCCCCAGCCCCGCAGGCACTTAAATGCGTCGCCCGCAGGCCACAACCGCGAACACTTCCCGCAGCCGCCACCCTTAGTCAGGGCCCCAGCCCAGGCCGAGACGCAGACGCAGACGACAACGACCGGCGGAGGGACACGCAGGCACCACCGCGGGGCTTCCCCAGATCTCCCTGGGAGGTCTACCCGGCACGGAGACGCAGCGCGGTCCGGAGTCAGACGCAACAGGCTAGACAGATTCTAGGAAGGACGCGTCTCCCGGCAGGTCCACGCAGGGAACCGTAACGTCGCACCCGCCACTGCACACCCCTCGCCTTCGTCCGCTGGTTTTTTTAGTCGGACCGATCGATGGTCCGAAGATGAGCCTAAGCGGTGGGCAGAGAGAGGTGGGAAGGCGCGTCTGCGAGCCGAAAGCCTAGACCGCGCACTGAGCGCTTTCGCTTTGGAGATGCGAAACCTGTCTCTGGCCGCACTGGCCCTTGCGCACCGGCGGGGGACTCGGCCGCGGCAGACGCTCCGGAGAGAGGAGCCCGCGGGAGCTGGCTCGGCAGGTTCTTGCAAAAGGAACCAGAGGGCACACGAAGCTCTGACTCGAGGCAGCACGTTAACGTTAACGTTGCTTGAAAGCAGTGATGGTAGAGAAGGATCAGACGCGACGCAGCACGTGGACGCAGGTTCTCGCGAAAAGAAGGATCAGAAGACGTGGCAGGGATGGAACGCGAGCGCATTCCAAGAGCCCACGCAGGCTCTGGCAAAGGGAACGCTCCGGTGCCGGCACGACGTCTCTCCCGTCGAGTCCCAGCAAGCGTTAAGTCGCACTCGCTAGTCCTCGCCGGCGCCTACGGAGACTTGTTTTTCAGCTACCCATGGATCGCCCGATCTATGGATCCTCCGAAAGACGAGCCTGAAGCAGAGCCGGGAAAGGCACGTGCGAGCCGCAGCTCAGCAGCGCACTGAGCACTTTCGGTTCGCAGCCGGCGACCTGGAAACGGACTGAGACGAGGCGCCAAAACGGCGTTTGGGAAGGGAGAAGTTTCTCGGGCCCACGGGGCCAGGCAGGCGGGAACCTAACGCGGACACGGCTCGGTGCAGGGAGTTTAGAACCTAACGCGGCGGAAGGCTGTGGACTGTGGACGTGGGGACGCAGCTGACCGGTGTGTAAAGCACAGCGACAGGACGCCGCTGTTTCTTGCCATTGGCAGACGATGTTTCTTCTATTATTGGTCTGTTTGTTTTTCATTTGTTTTTATTTACTTGTTTGTTTCTTTATTTTTTTTT
Organism: Cryptotis parvus; assembly: GCA_021461705.1. Lineage (NCBI taxonomy): Eukaryota > Metazoa > Chordata > Mammalia > Eulipotyphla > Soricidae > Cryptotis > Cryptotis parvus. Next base: position 10,762 of record JAJIBD010001552.1, on the reverse strand, counting down.
GCTTACTTGCTTGTTTATTTATCTATATGTTCATTTGTTTATCTATTTAGCTATCTATTTATTTGTTGTTTGGTTTGTTTTGTTTTGCTTTTTTGGCCAATATTTACCATTTATTTACTTATTACTTACTTATTCATATACGTATTTATTTGTTTATTTATCCATTCATTCATTTATGTATTTACTTATTTCTTTGTTGACTTGTTTGTTTATTTATTCATTTACTTTTGATTTATATCTGTTTATCTATCTGTTTATTTATTTATCTATTTATCTAAGTATTTGTTCTTTTGATTGCTTATTTACTTGTTTGTTATTTGCTTGCTTGCTTGTTTATTAATCTATTTGTTTATGTGTTTACCTATCTATTTATTTAGGTATTAATTTGCTTGTTTGTTGTTTTGTTTGTTTGTTCGGACCAGAGCTAGAGCTTGTTCATTATATTGGATTGCTGTGGAAGAGCTTTGGCACTATTAAAAGCCATTTTTGGAACTGCACCGGAATCGTGAGTTTTCATCTGTTATCCCAGCGTCATCGAAGGTAGAAGAGAACCTTTGTCCTGACAATGTCGGGGACCCCTACGGGGTTCCCCGACAAGACAGGACATATGTAGATGTTATTGGTGCCCGTTTGAGCAAATCGGTGATGAACAGGAAGACAGAGATACAGTGATACAGGTAAAAATAACTCTGAAGATACCTGACATACTTGAATCTTCAGGGGATGAAGGTACCAAAGCGGAGTTTGACCTTTATGAGACACATGTGTGTCTTGTTCTAAAAAGGGGGCACATTTATGTAGTGAAATTCATAGTGCACACAGCTATTGCTCTACAGTGCAGGCAGGAAATGAGCTCCCTGGGGCCCTTCCTGACCAGCATCCTGTCCCCAACTGATGTCAGCTAAGCTTGAACCACCCACAGCACAGTGAACAGTCCTGGGGCTTTCCCAGGGCCCACTGGGATGCACAGAGCAACTTTGAGAAACTTTGCACACAGGGAGCCCGGCTCTGACTAGCAAGTGCTCCTGTGAGGGGCTGAGACACACACTGCAGCAGCAGCTCAGACCCGAAACAGCCCCTGAGTCCCAGAGACACCCAACCACAGAACTGTGGTTTGTCCCCACTCAAAGCCACCTGCTAGTCCAGTGCAGCAGGCTGTGGATGGAGGGGGAGGGACCAGTGCCAATAGCGAGGACATGGAGATGTGTGTGGAAACCCTCCAGCATTGGAGGAAGGAGTTAGTCTGAGCAGTGGGTGACAGAAGGACATTGAAGACTGCTGACCAGTGGCTCCTGAGAAGGTTACATGGGGCAGCGCACCAGCTCCTGGGCACGGGCTCCTCCAAGATCTGCAGTGCTCAGACTCCTGACGCAGTGAGGGTGAGCGCGCACCGGGCACTTAGCACTGACCCTGCAATGACAGTGTCTCTGCAGAGGAGCAGCAGGGCAGGACGTCACTGGGACAGAGCTGCTGTCACCTAAAACATGCAGAAGGGGCCGGAGCCACATCAGAGGAGGGCGTTTGCCTTGCATGCAGCCCACCCAGGTCCCATCCCCGGGATCCCATATGATCCCCTGAGCATTGTCAAGAGTAGTTCCTGAGTGCAGAGCCAGGAGTAACCACTGAGCCTTCCTGGGTGTGACCAAAAAGAAGAAAAAATCCATGCAGTGGCACAGGCACAAATTCTTTTTTTTTTTTTTTAAATTTAATTTTATTATTTTCCCCCAAATATCATTACACCATTTTAGACATACAATTGAAAGATGCTCATGTAGAGTTTTGGATCCACAGTGTTCCAACACCCATCCCCTCCACCCAAACCCATCTACCATCACCAATGTCCCCACCTCCCCCCCCCTCCCGCACCTCAACTACTTGGCAGATTCTGTATGTCATTTCTTTTTCGTCTTTATATCTCCTTCCCGATAAACTTTCCTGCTCTTCGTGGAATACAGTGCATTAAAAGACATTACTGTTTCACTATTTTAGTGGACCCGCGCGGCCGCTGGGCTCGAACTGGTTTTGCTCAGTTGATCTGGTCGTGGGTCAGTTTCTCAGCGTCCGGACAGCGAAGATGGTGGCTAGTGTGATGGGCTGTTGGAGGACATGTTTAGCTAATCTGGGAGTTTTATTGTTTTGCTCACTCCCAGCTTAATCTTATTTAAGCCAATGTTCATTCTAATGAGATCTCTCTTCTATGTAAACACTGCTAGAGGGTGTGGCAGTTACAAAAGTCACCTTGATTGAATAACTTCTGACTTATACATCTACTAAGACTTCTATGTTTTCTAGATTGGGCACAGCTCCTCTTTATACCCACTGCACCCAACGTGGGACAGTTAGAATTTACCAGGAGACTACCACCCTGGCTACGCTGAGACTAAAGGTAGACTATAGGAAGGATCATACTAGTTTGCTCTAAGCAGGCGAATATGACCCTTTCAGTACATGAGAACAAGATACTCAGAATCACCCTGGTGCAGATAATAATAAGGACCTTGTGGGTACCATCTAGATTACATGAAGCTCATGAAGTTAAGATGTATTACTTTATATCAGCCCCTCTCTCTCCAGTGTTTTACATAAGAGATAATCTCGGGATTAGTCCTTGGTGTAACCTTTGTTTATACCTGCAATAGGGTGTGGCACTACACTCTGTTTAGGGTTCTTTGTTGGCATGACAACCTCCAGATTGGATTACTTTGGTGTATATAAGGGGCTGACTTGAGGCCCCTTCGCCTTTTCCCTTTGGCTTTTGGTTCCTCAGCCTTCAGCTTTGGCTCCTGTGGCTTTTGGCTTTGGTCTTTTGCTCTTTGGCCTTTTGCTCCATCTTCTAGTAACTGTGGAAGAGCTTTTTTTTTTTTTTTTTTTTTTTAATTTTTTTTTATTCTTTATTATACCACCGTGAGACATACAATTACAAAGGTGCAATTGGTTCTTGGTAATACAGTATTCCAGCACCCATCCCTCCACCAGTACCCCATTTCCACCACCAATGTACTCCACCCCCTCCCACTCACCCCCAGGCTGCCTTAATAGCAGGTAGCCCTGCTTCCTCTCTTTCTCTCTATCTCTGCATCTCTCTCCCTCTTCTTTTACACATTGTGGCTAGCCCTGCAGATATTTATTTATTTATTTATTTATTCCACCTTTTCTCTTTTTTTTTTTTAATTGAAGGATGCTCATGTGGAGTCCTGGCTCCACAGGGTTCCAAGATGCACCCTCCACCCGAACCCATCTCCCATCACCAACGTCCTGTCTCCCTCCCCCTCCCGAATCCCAATCACCCGGCGGGCTCTATATGTCATCTCCTTCCTCTGTATATCTCCCTCTCAGCAAACCCTCCTGCTGTTCGCGGAATGCAGTGTACCAAAAAACATCATTGTTTCACCCCCCTGGTGGCCAGCGCGCCGTAAGCGGCCGCGCAACCTGGGCTCAAACCGGCTTTGCTGGTCCTCTGGTCGTGGGACATTTTCCCAGCGTCTGGACAATGAAAATGGTGGCTAGCGTGGTGGACGAGTCCCATCCGGCTGCTTCTGGGACCCTCCGGAGGCGACGGGCCCACTCCCAAAGCCCATCTGCCCTCCTCGGGGTTCCATAGTCAGCTGAGGCCCGGCGCGAGCCAGGCTCCCGCCTCCCGAGCCGTCTGCAAGACTCTGGATGCCGGGCCCGTCAGCGGCTCCTGGGGCGGGAAACCGGGCTAGTCACGATGGAGGGGAAGGGGTGACCAGCGCCTCCGTCTGACGACTTCCCAGTGCTTCCCGCCTCTTGGAGCCGCCTACTTGGGCTCGAACCGGCTTTGCTGGTCCTCTGGTCGTGGGACATTCTCCCAGCGTCTGGACAGTGAAAATGGTGGCTAGCGTGGTGGAGCGAGTCCCATCCGGCTGCTTCTGGGACCCTCCGGAGGCGACGGGCCCACTCCCAAAGCCCATCTGCCCTCCTCGGGGTTCCATAGTCAGCTGAGGCCCGGCGCGAGCCAGGCTCCCGCCTCCCGAGCCGTCTGCAAGACTCTGGATGCCGGGCCCGTCAGCGGCTCCTGGGCGGGAAACCGGGCTAGTCACGATGGAGGGGGAAGGGGTGACCGCGCCTCCGTCTGACGACTTCCCAGTGCTTCCCGCCTCTTGGAGCCGCCTACTTGGGCTCGAACCGGCTTTGCTGGTCCTCTGGTCGTGGGACATTCTCCCAGCGTCTGGACAGTGAAAATGGTGGCTAGCGTGGTGGGCGAGTCCCATCCGGCTGCTTCTGGGACCCTCCGGAGGCGACGGGCCCACTCCCAAAGCCCATCTGCCCTCCTCGGGGTTCCATAGTCAGCTGAGGCCTGGCGCGAGCCAGGCTCCCGCCTCCCGAGCCGTCTGCAAGACTCTGGATGCCGGGCCCGTCAGCAGCTCCTGGGCGGGAAACCGGGCTAGTCACGATGGAGGGGGGAAGGGGTGACCGCACCTCCGTCTGGACGACTTCCCAGTGCTTCCCGCCTCTTGGAGCCGCCTACTTGGGCTCAGAACCTTTGTTGCTGGTCCTCTGGTCGTGGGACATTCTCCCAGCGTCTGGACAATGAAAATGGTGGCTAGCGTGGTGGACGAGTCCCATCCGGCTTCAGCAGTGATTTCTAATGTGACATTATAGTTCCTAATTCCCCATCAACCTCCCCAGTTTGTTACAACTACAATGATCATTATGTTGTACAGATGTGAAAGATCCTGGGAAGGACCTGTCCCAGCCTACTTCATTATCCAAGACTCTTGCGTGGCTGCACACTGTTCTTCCTATGTCAGACCATCCACCATCCAGGGCCCACAGGTCAGAGCCCTGGGGGTGTAGACAAGCCTATCTCCTGTCTGCCACCTGCCAATGCAGCTGGGCACTGCAGCCACACCTGCAACACCTCGAGGGGCAGGTGGCCCTGGAAGAGCTTTTGTACTATTAAAAGCCATTTTTGGGAACTGCACCGGACTCGTGAGTTTTCATCTGTTCTCCCGGCGTCCTCGGAGGTAGAAGACAACCTCTGTCCTGACACTGTCGGGGACCCCGGCGGCGTTCCCGACATTTGGCGTCCCTGGGTGGGGCCCGGCGAACATCGTCTGGTCTAATTATCATCGGACAGAGATCATCTGCCTCGGAACCGTGAGTAAAATGATGGATATCTCATGGTATAGATACATTGTATCTTTTATTGGCTCAGAACCATACATAGCCCAGTCTATAAGGTTCCTTTCTGAGAACTACTCTATCTTTTCACAAATCATCTGGGTCCTTGCGATTTTTAAACTGTACCTTTGTGTAAGGACAATGTTTAATAGAGAGAGGGGAAGAAAGTAATAAATTGAATGCAATCTTAAGGGACGAGGTTTACTCAGCGATTAAAGAAATAAGTGAGGATTGTAAAGCTACAGGTAGACTGGTCTTAAAGCTTGAGGACAGAATTATTAAACAGAGTTTAAAATTTGAAAAGAAATTAGAAGACCAGGAAAGTAAAATTATTAAACAGATCTTAAAATTTGAGGAAAAAATTAGAAGAACGGGATTTAAAATTCAAAGAAAAATTAGAAGAACAGGATTTAAAATTCAAAGAAAAATTAGAAGAACAGGAAAGTAAAATTATTAAACAGGATTTAAAATTTGAAGTAAAGTTTGAAGAGCAGAAGAAGGATATCGATAAAATCAGCATTATCTTAGAGGAAGAAATTGACAAACAGAGAGATAGAATAGATGGACAGAAAGAGGAGGTTTGGAAGTTACACATAAGATTGAAAGAACAAAAGGAAGAAACATATAGGAAACTTGAAAACTTAAACCAAGAAATGGATGTATTACGCAGGGAGATTTTTGATTTCATAACTTATCAATCAGGACCTAGCGCATACCCAATACTGAGGCGTGAACCAACTAAAAGCCGTTCACAAACACGCCCCAAAGCTGTAGACTTGAAAAAGGTGTATACACTCCCAGCAAAAAAAATCTAAAAAAGAATTCTAATGTGGCTGATAACTTAGAGGAGGAACAGGAAAACCCAGAGGAGGCAAATTCCCAAGCTGAAAATCTCCCCAGAGTTAATACCCTCAATGGGGTAGATGTTCCTCTGCCCGATACCACAACTACGACATTACTCAAATATTTTTTATCTATAAAAAGTCGTTTAGGAAGGCTTGCAACAGGTTTGGAATATCAAGTCCTTATACTTTAAAATATTTAGCTGATTGGAGCGAAAATGATCAGTGGGTATTGGGAGACTTTGAAATGGTAGCCCATACTTGTCTAAACAAATCACAGTACATGCAATGGCATATGTGGTATGCAGATGGGGTTAACCGGAATATTGACACTTTAAAAGAAAAAGAATCAGGCCATACTATAACTTTTGCCATGCTAAAAGGTGAAGGTGAATGGCAAAAGAAAGCAAAACAAGCGACATTACCTGAACCTATTTTAAAATTTGTTCGGGAGACAGCATTAAAAGCGTGGGAAAGAGTAGGTTCCGACCCAGAATTTCTAGGTAGCTATACGAAAATTTACCAGGGTCGTGATGAACCATACTTTGATTTTGTGGGGAGATTATGTGAAACAATCCAAAGACAGGTTCAAGACCCAACCACTCAAGAAATCCTAAAACGAAACTTAGCATATGAGAATGCTAATCAAAAATGTCTAGCATTACTATATAGTATTAAGGAAAAGGATGACCTCATGGGGTATCTAAAGGCCTGTAGAAATGTCGGTTTAACCTCCCATAAAACACAGGATGAAATAGAGGCTTATCCCATACAGCAGGAGGATCAGGAGAGGGATGAAATGTCAGACAGCTCTAGGGGGGAGAAACAATAAAATTCAAAGGATAAACAATAATCGGAGAAACTATTTTAATAATCGCAGCTCCACCCTCGGAGGGCCCCACCTGGACCATGCCCAAGGTGCAGGAAGGAAAACATTGGGCCAGAGACTGTCGGTCTCGGAGACGAAGTCAGGCTCAGGCTTCATCTGGACAGATAACCTGCTTTAACTGTGGAGGGAAGGGGGCACAACCGTAGAGATTGCCCATCTCCTAAAACTATCAATACAGGGCAACATCCTTATAATCCCTTTATGGGAAATATTACATGGGCTCCCTCCCAGGTTCCACAAGTTCCTGCAGGCTCAAATGACACCTATGCCTCCCTTGAATGCGGGAAACTTGGTGGGGGCCAGCCCCAGGCCCAGCTGAATCCAGGGCACCCTCATTCATTCCACCTGCCCAGTATCCTCCGAATCAGAACCCACAGAATTGCAATCAATAAATACTCTCCAGCCTACCACATCAGGCAGTGGCAGTCTCGACATTCTTTGCCCTAAGACTGTCACAATATACCCAAGTCAAGACCCCTACATGCTAAAAACAGGGATAAAAGGACCTGCTCCCCAGGTAGTATGGGTTTAATTCAGGGAGCGATTGGCTGAAATTTAAGGGAATTATGGTGCATTTCGGACTTCTGGATCCTGAATCTCATGGAGAGATAATACTGTCAATATCTGTGCCAACTAAATGGACTTTTAAAAAGGGGAACCACTTGCTAAACTATTATTTTTTGAGGATCCGTATAGTCAGTCCAACACCCTACAGCTGGTGGCTTAAACAGTACCAACCATTCTGCCAACTTCATTGTTGGTTATGCAGCCACACAGAACCAAGCCCACCAGCCACCTGCTAACTATCTAGTTGGGTACACTGCCAGAATTTCTCAGGCCAAGCGGCCGGTTATACCCATTGAAATTTATAAAAGGAAATTCAAAGGCATGTTGGATACAGGGGCAGACATATCCATAATCTCCACCAAGTATTGGCCCTCTAAGTGGGCCCTAAAAGAAAGTGTCCCATAGCCTGAGCGGGGTAGGCAATATCTCCTCCTCTCTTCTCCGACAGAGTGCGAGGTGGCTGCCGGTGTATTGGCCCTGAAGGGAATGTAGCCATGGTCCAGCCTTATATAGCCCCTATGCCTTTAACTTTGTGGGGTCGAGACATGTTGGAGCAGTGGGGGGCAGTAATCCACATACCTCGGGTCCAATTCCCTGTCGAGCACCAATTCCAGCTCTCCATAATAAGCCTAACACCGGGAGTAACCCTTTTTAATTGGGGCCGCTGTGGTTAGCGCCCACCACCTATCCGTATTCAGTGGAAGTCTGACAAACCTATATGGACACCACAGTGGCCCCTCAATACCAAAAAATTAGAGGCGCTAACAAATCTAGTGGAAGAACAGCTGAAATTAGGACATATTGAGGAAACGTTTTCGGAATGGAATTCTCCTGTTTTGTAATACAGAAAAAATCAGGCAAATGGCGTTTGCTGATTGACTTAAGGAATGTAAATTCTACTATGGTTCCCATGGGGAGCCCTACAACCTGGGCTCCCCTCTCCAGCAGCTATTCCTAAGGATTGGCCACTAATTATCATAGATTTAAAAGACTGCTTTTACAGCATACCTATCCACCCAGATGATCGGAAAATGTTTGCATTTTCAGTCCCTTCCATTAATTATAAAGGTCCCTTACGTAGGTTTCAGTGGACAGTATTGCCCCAAGGGATGACTAATTCACCTACAATGTGTCAACACTTTGTTGATGAGGTTTTGCGACCCATTCGTGCTAAATTTCCTGGTGCATACATCATCCACTACATGGATGATATCCTGCTAGCTTGTGACAATTCCAGAGATCTCCAGAATTTATATAATGATGTAATGACAGTTTTACCAGAGGCTGGCTTACAAGTAGCTCCGGAAAAAATTCAGATGCAGCCTCCATATGAATATTTGGGCTATGCTCTTGACCGCACTACACTGCGCCCTCAAAAAATTTCCATTAGTCAGAAAGGGCTCCAAAACCTTGAATGATTTTCAAAAACTGCTGGGGGATATCAACTGGGTGCGCCCCCCCCCCTTGGTATTCCTAACTGTGAGCTCAGTAACCTGTTCCACACCCTTGAAGGTGATCCTGCTTTAAATAGCCCAAGGCAGCTAACTCCTAAAGCTCAGAAGGAATTAGATTTTTTCATGGATCGGCTTCAAAAATCTTACCTCTCCAGATTTAATCCCGGAGAAAAGGTATGGTTCTTGGTCTTCAACACTCCCGAGTCTCCAACTGCTGCTATAGCCCAATTATCTGGACCGTTAGAATGGGTTTACTTACATAACAAGCAGAATCGTACTGCTACACCTTACCTTGAGATGATAGCTAACCTTATAATTAAGGGAAGATCAAGAACCCAAGTATTACTTGGACATGATCCCCATGTAATTGTACTACCTGACCCTAAAAAGAAATTGAAGCTGTTTTACCACTCAGTGAAATCCTTCAGAGAGCTTTAGCAGATTTTTCAGGAGAAATATCTTATCATTACCCAGCTGGAAAAACGTGGGAATTTCTGAAAAGGACGCCTTTTGTAATTTCCACCATTGTCCGCTCCTCTCCCATTCCTGATGCTCCAGTGTATTATATTGATGGCTCCTCATCAGGAAGGGGTGGAATTACAGGTCCTTCGTTGACCACTACTGTGCATACAAATTATAAATCTGCCCAACAAGTGGAACTCGCCACCCTGATACATTTACTATCCCATATATCTGGCCCATGTAATGTGGTGAGTGATTCTGCATATGTAGTTGGTTTATTTCCTGGAATTGTCACTGCTTCTTTAAATGCCCATAATCCTATAATTCAGGAGCTACTCCATAAACTACGAGATCTCCTCCAAAATAGAACATTCCCTATATACATCTCCCACATCCGTTCTCACAGCCGACTCCGGGCCAATGGTTCGAGGAAACGAAGCAGCAGATCTCTTGGCAGCACCAGTATTTAAATCAGCTGAGGAAGAGCACCAGACTCTACATACAAATGCCTGCCGCCTTCATGTACACCATGGCATCCCATGGAGACAAGCTAGACAAATTGTCCGCAACTGTCCTGTCTGTGCTCCTTTACATTGTACATCTCATGTAGCAGGAGCAAATCCTCGAGGTTTACAGACAAACCAATTGTGGCAGATGGATATAACTCATACTAACTTATTTCCCAACAAACCTTTCCTTCATGTGGTCATCGATACATATTCCCGGTTCATATGGGCTGTTCCTATGACGTCTGAAAGAGCTAAATCTGTTTGTTCATTTTTACTCCAGTGCTTCTCCGTCATGGGTATTCCCCATACCATAAAAACAGATAATGGTCCTGCTTACACCAGCAAAACCTTCAAATCCTTTTTGCGAGGAATGGCAGATCAAACATATTACAGGAATTCCATATAATCCACAAGGACAAGGAATTGTTGGAACGTGCCTACAGAATGCTTAAAACTCAGCTATTAAAGCAACGAAAAACAAGTATGCCTCCAATGGATTCTTTATCTTTAACATTATTCACCTTAAACTTCTTAAATATACCTCAAGGAGATCCCTATACAGGGGCTGAATGTCACTTTCAAGAAGATATGCAAACTCAAAAAACAGTCAATTCACCTATCTGGGTGAAAATTGATGATAAATGGATTGCAGGTCACCTCCTCATTCGGGAAGATGCTATGCTTTCATTTCTACAGACGATAACCCTGCCAAGAAACTCTGGGTCCCTCTGCGACTTGTTAAGACTAGAATTCTCCAAGAATCAGAAAACAACTAATTCTTTCAATATAAAGTCTTAAATTTTTAAATTGCAAATTGCTGTTTAAACTTCCTGGATTGGTTCATTTTAATAATGATCTCGTTTTGCATTCTATGATCATGGTTCATGTCTAATA
>JAJIBD010001551.1:0-261493 GCA_021461705.1 Cryptotis parvus | reverse complement strand
CTTGCTCCTGGGACCGGCTGAAAATCTCCGCCCCCGCCAGGTGTGTGCGTGATCCCTGCGTCTCCGCGGACCCAAACTGCCCCAGGGAAGAGCGGAAACTCCATCAACGGGAACCAAGGCTAACTGCCTTGGTTTCACTCTGGAACCTTGGGCCCTGCTCTTCTGTAATCATCCCAAAACTCTAAACCGCGGGCCAGTCATGCATGCGAACCTTTTACTACCTATCTTGCATGAGGTACCACTGAACCTTGGTCCCTACATCCTTGCTACCCACCCAAACTCCGCACACAGACCAGACACCTACTAACTGTACTATCCTGTCATCCAAGACCCCACATTTGCAACCTACAATAGTCAAAATGGTAAAGCAACGCAAAGTTCCATCCAGCTCTGTGAGTGAAGTCACTAGTCCAGATGAGCCAAGCAATACCAATGAGTTATATAACCTCTCTGATAAGGAATTTCGGAAAGAAATGTTAAGGAGTCATAAGGAATTCAAAGAAGCAATGGAATGCAAACTCAATAAAATACAAGAGGACATGATAGAAGAAGTGAGGAAAATGCAAATGGAAATGACATATATTAAAAATGAGGTAAATGAAATGAAAAACACAGTGGAAAGCCAGCATAGCAGAATAATAGCTACTGAAGAAAGAATTAGTGATCTCGAAGACACGTTCCAAAGATTCTCTACACAACACCAGAAGATAGAAAAAAGACTCACAATTACCGAACAGACAACAAGAGATAATCGGGATGAAGCCAGAAGAAACAACATACGGATCATTGGGGTCCCAGAAGGGCAAGAAGAAAACCCTGATGAAGAAGAAACTGTCAAAGCCATCATTGCTGAGAAGTTCCCGGAACTAAAGAACACTTGCCTCAAGATCCAGGAGGCCCGTAGGATACCTGCTAAAAGAAACCCCAACAAGAATACTCCAAGACACATCTTAATTAAAATGACAAAAACTATAGATAGAGATAGAATACTGAAAGCAGCAAGATCAAAGAAGGAAATCACATACAAAGGAACATCTCTAAGATTTACAGCAGACTTCTCTGATGAAACACTCCGAGCAAGAAAACAATGGTGGGATATTGTGAAAAGGCTGAATGAACTGCAGGCCTCACCAAGAATTCTTTACCCGGCCAGACTCACATTCAGATATGAAGGAAAGATACACAACTTCATGGATAAGCAACAACTCAGGAACTTCATGGACTCAAAACCAACCTTAAAAGAAGGACTGAAGGGTCTACTGTAATCTGACCAAACCCATAAGCACAACAAGCTCAAACAGAAAGATGGCACAAAATCCGATGACAATAATCTCTCTCAATGTCAATGGTCTAAATGCACCAATTAAGAGACACAGAGTAACAAAGTGGATTAAAAAATTGGACCCAACATTCTGCTGTCTACAAGAAACACATCTGAATAATCAGAACAAACACAGACTCAAAGTCAAAGGTTGGAAGACCATTCTCCATGCAAACAATTCCTCCAAAAGGCTGGTGTGGCCATATTAGTATCAGATAATATAGACTTCAGGCTGAAAAAAGGTTAGAAGGGACAACGAAGGCCATTTCTTATTACTTAAGGGGTATGTACACCAGGAAGAAATTACACTACTAAACATATATGCACCCAACGAGGGGCCAGCAAAATACATAAAACAACTGCTAAGAGACCTCAAAGAAGACATTAACAGCAGCACAATAATAGTTGGAGACTTCAACACTGCTCTATCAACGATGGATAGATCAACAAGACTGAAACTCACCAAGGAAATATTGGCTCTGAAGGAAGAAATGGAAGAAAGAGAGCTAGTAGATATATACAGGGCTTTTCATGCCAAAAAAGCTGAATACACATTTTTCTCTAGTGCACATGGAACATTCTCCAAGATAGACCACATGCTAAGCCACAAAGCATACCTCAATAAAATAAAAAAGATAGAAATTGTGTCAGCTATCTTTTCAGACCATGATGCACTGAAAATGGAAGTTAACCGTACACAGAAACAGGGAGTCAAACCAAACACCTGGAAACTGAACAGCTCACTCCTGAACAACAAATGGGTCATAGAAGAAATCAAACAGGAAATCCAAAGATTTCTGGAAACAAATGAAAATGAAGACACCAACTATAAGAACTTGTGGGACACGGCAAAAGCCGTGTTAAGAGGGGAAATTTATAGCTCTGCAAGCATTCATCAGGAAACAAGAAAGGGCCCACATAAATAACCTGACTACACAGCTGAAGACATTAGAGAAAGACCAACAAAAAGGAGCCCAACCCAGGCAGAAAAAAAGGAAATAATAAAACTTAGAGAGGAAATCAATGAGTTGGAAACCAAAAAAACAATCCAAAAGATTAATGAAACCAAGAGCTGGTTTTTTTGAAAAAATAAACAAGATTGACAAACCATTGGCAAGACTTGTAAGGACAGGGAAAGAGAGAACCCAAATAAACAGAATCAGAAATAAAAAGGGTGACATCACAACAGAAACCACAGAAATCCAAAAGATCATCAGAGATTACTTTGAGAGCCTGTATGCCGTGAAACATGAGAATCTAGAAGAAATGGATCAATTCCTGAAGTCCTATAACCTCCCACGGCTGAAACAAGAAGACCTCCAATACCTGAATAAGCCTATCACCATTGAGGAAATAGAAACAGTAATTAAAAGACTTCCCAAACACAAAAGCCCAGGTCCAGACGGATTCCCTAGTGAACTCTACCAAACCTTTAAGGAGGACCTACTGCCAGTCCTGTTCAAGCTCTTCCAGGAAATAGAAGAAACAGAAACACTCCCAAACAGCTTCTACGAGGCACATATCACCCTGATACCCAAAGCAGGGAGAGACAACACAAAGAAAGAAAACTACAGACCAATATCCCTGATGAACACGGATGCTAAGATCTTCAACAAAATACTAGCAAACAGAATCCAAAGACTCATCAAGAAGATTATACATCATGACCAAGTAGGATTCATCCCGGTATGCAAGGATGGTTCAACATTCGCAAGTCAATCAACATAATACATCATATCAATAAGAGAAAAAATAAAAACCATATGATCCTATCAATAGACGCAGAGAAAGCATTTGACAAGATCCAGCACCCGTTCATGATTAAAACCCTCCAGAAAATGGGAATTGAAGGGACTTTCCTCAAGATAGTTACAGCCATCTACCAAAAGCCCACAGCGAGCATCATTCTCAATGGGGAAAAGTTGAAAGCCTTCCCCTGAGATCAGGGACAAGACAAGGTTGCCCACTCTCACCTCTTTTATTCAATATAGTACTGGAAGTACTTGCCATAGCAATCAGAGAAGAAAAGGACATCAAGGGCATCCAGATAGGCAAGGAAGAAGTCAAGCTATCATTATTTGCAGATGACATGATATTATACCTAGAGAACCCTAAACTCTCTACCAAAAAACTCCTAGAAACAATAGACGCATATAGTAGAGTGGCAGGATACAAAATCAACACGCAAAAGTCGGTGGCTTTCCTATATACAAATAACGAAAGAGAAGAAAGGGATATTAAGGAAACAATTCCATTCACAATTGTGCCACAGAAAATCAAATACCTAGGAATCAACTTACCCAAGTGTGTAAAGGACCTGTACAATGAAAACTACAAGACACTGCTCCAAGAGATAAAAGAGGACACAAGGAAATGGAAACACATTCCCTGCTCATGGATGGGGAGAATCAACATTGTCAAAATGGTAATACTCCCTAGAGCTCTATACAGATTCAATGCAGTCCCTATGAGGATACCCATGACATTCTTCAAAGAAATTGACCAAACAATCCTGAAATTTGTATGGAGCGATAAACCCCCAAGGATAGCTAAAGCAATCCTCGGGAAAAAGAAGATGGGAGGCATCACCTTACCCAACTTCAAACTGTACTACAAGGCAGTAGTAATTAAAACAGCATGGTATTGGAATAAAAACAGACCTGTGGACCTATGGAATAGAATTGAGTATCCTGACACCCAACCTCAAACACATGATCATTTAATCTTTGATAAATGTGCAACGAGTCTAAAATGGAGTAAGGAAAGCCTCTTCAACAAGTGGTGTTGGGAAAACTGGGCAGCGACATGTAAAAAAAATGAATTTGGACCTGTGTCTAACACCATGCACAAAAATCAGATCAAAGTGGATTAAAGATCTCAATATCAGACTTGAATCCATAAAGTACATTGAAGAAAATATAGGAAAAACCCTCCATGACATTGAAGCTAAAGGCATCTTCAAAGATGAAACATCTCTAACAAAGCAACTAGAAGAAAAGATAAATATATGGGACTACATGAAACTAAAAAGCTTCTGCACCTCAAAAGAAACAGTGACTAAGATACAAAAACAGTCCACAGAATGGGAAAGAATATTCACCCAATACTCATCTGATAAGGGGTTAATATCCAGGATATATCAGGCACTGGTAGAACTTTACAAGAAGAAAACAAACAACCCCATCAAAAAAATGGGGAGAAGAAATGAACAGAAACTTCAGCAAGGAAGAAATTCGAATGGCCAAAAAACATATGAAAAAATGCTCATCATCACTAATCATCAGAGAGATGCAAATCAAAACAACAATGAGATACCACTTTACACCACAGAGACTGGCACATATTCAAAAGAACAAGAACAACAAGTGCTGGCGTGGGTGTGGGGAAAAGGGGACACTCATCCATTGTTGGTGGGAATGCCGGCTGGTACAGCCTTTCTGGAAAACAATATGGACATTCCTCCAAAGACTAGAAATTGAACTCCCATTTGACCCAGCCATACCACTCCTGGGAATCTACTCTGGGAAACCAAAAATACGCAGCGGAAACACCATCCCTACTTTTATGTTCATAGCAGCATTATTCACAATAGCCAGAATCTGGAAGCAACCCGAGTGCCCGAAAATAGATGACTGGATAAAAAGCTTTGGTACATCTACACAATGGAATACTATGCAGCTGTTAGGAAAAATGAAGTTATAAAATTTGCCTACAAATGGATGGACATGGAGAAGATTATGTTGAGCGAAATTAGCCAGAAGGAGAGAGACAGTTACAGAATGACTGCATTTATCTGCATAACATAAATATATAGGTACATATTATGATACCAATATCCAAGGTCAAGTGAAACATAGATCAGGAGGTCCTGTCAAAGGTGGAAATTATCACAAACGTGTGGGTTTCAGAGGCTAGGTAAGACAGAAAATGGAACAGTGTGCTAACAATTGTGAGGGTACTAATGCCAACCTAGAACTGAGCATTAAATAGAGGCAAAAGGATACACATGACACCCTTTAATGTATGTTCTGTAATCCATAGTCTGGAGAGGAAGGAAAAGAGAAAGATAGAGAAATGGAAAGAAATAAAAGAACCTGCCATGGAGGAGGGCTGGGGGAGGGGGAGGGAACCGGGGACGTTGGTGGTGGGAGATGGGCACTGGTGGCGGGATGGGTGCTGCTACACTGTATGACCAAAACCCAAATATGAACTTTTTTAATTGTATATCTTTGTAATTGTAAAAATAAAAAAATTAAAAAAAAAAAAACAAAAACCAACCTTAAAAAGAAGGACTGAATGATCAAAAAAAAAAAAAAAAGATAAATAATGTTTAATTTATCTTATATTATAGCCAACAACTCTCTGGTTACTATTCAGAGAATGTATCTTCTTTCAATTTTTTATTTTTTTATTTCTTAAATATTTTATTATACGACCTGAGACATATAATTACAAAGATGTTCATGTTCAGGTTTCGGTCATACAGTGTTCCAGCACCCATCCCCCCCATTAGTGCCCATTTCCCACCATCAATAACCCCCAATTCCTGCCCCTCCTCTAGCCTGCCTCTATGGCAGGTTCTTTATCTCCTCACTCTCTCTTTCTCTTTCTCTCTCTTTCTTTCTTCTCTTACCCATTGTGCACTACAATATATACATTTAGAGGTTATCTGGTGTATCTTTTTGCCTATATTCAATGCTCAGTTCTAGACTGGTTTTATCATTTTCAACGATTATTAGCACACTGTTCCCTTCTCTGTCTTGCCTAACCACTGACTCCCACACACTTGTGGTAGATTCCACCTTTGACAAGACCTCCTGATTCATGTTTTGCCTGACCTTGGATATTGGTATCATGATATATATGTGTGTATATATATACATATATGTATACATACATATATATACATATATGTCATGCTAATAAATGCAGTCATTCTATATTTGTCTTTTTCCTTCTGGCTAATTTCACTCAACATGAGCCTCTCCATGTCCATCCACAATCTTTTATTTTTAATCATATTTGTAATTTTGAATAGGAACTGCGTCTTTGGTAGCCACCGTATAGTTGGATCATGAAGTTTTTATTGTTTTTTTCAGGCAGCCAAACACAGTCATGCTCGGGATCTTTCTAAGCAATGCTCAGGATAACCATATGCTGTGCCAGGGATCAAAATGGAGTCAGCCGCATGAAGGCAAGTACCTTATCCCTGGTACTATCTCTCTGGACCTGGATTGTATCAATTAAAATCTGCTCAGGGAAGTGATTTTCCTCTATTAGTTTTCTATTGCAGTTTTAGCATCTTCAGTGGTATCAGGCATCTATAGAGTAATTGAGTGGGAAAAAAAGATTCTTTGTGTGAAGTGAAAAAATAGCTTACCCTTGAGTCCTCCAGGGAGTACTGGAGGTCATCAAATACAGCCAGTGTCAAGTTTGTAAATGCTGACTGTGTAGGGCCAACAAATCATACAGTGGTTTGGGTTCATCTAGCATTCATGCAGAATAGGCTTGATCCTTGGCGCTATATGGTTTCCTGGGCACTGGATGGTATATCCAGGAGGCTCCCCAAGCATTGCCTGCCATTCCCTGGCACCACAAAATCCTCAGGCTCAGCCCAGATTGCAGTTGGTCAAGTATTTTCTGATCCCCTGAAAACTCACTATCTGGGAGCCTCTCCCCACAAAATTAATGTTAAAGCTGTATGTAAGTTTGAGTAGTAAAATCTGTGAAACCCTAAGTCTTAGGTCAAAGTTAAGAACACTAACCAAGCCATGTTAACCAGGCAGAATTGACATGTTTTTGTTTGTTTGTTTGTTTGTTTACGCCTGTGACCACACAAAGGCTTACTCCTGACTCATCACTCCTGACAGGCTCAGGGTGATGGCAGGAATCGAACACAGGTCAGCTGTGTGCAAGGTAACTGCCTTTCCCATTGTGCTGTCTCTCTGGCCAGATTTGCCTCCAGGAAGCTAAAGTTATGCCTCCCCCTTTCTCCGTCTCAATCCACCCATGAATCTCTTTTCTCTTTTCCCTCATGAAACCAGGTTCAGCATCACTCAAGGATATGGACGTTGGCAAACTTAAAGCCAGGCCTCCTGGAGGCAGACCCTCACGAAACTCCTCTATTTGCCCTCAGACCTGGAGAAATGCTGGTTTCTCGCTGTTTCTACTCTCAGAGGTTCACTAGCTCCTGTTGTTTCCTTAATCCGTTCCTACTTCAGGGTGATCTCAGTACCCTACTCGTAATTCTCATAAACAAGTAAGTCCCTTTATCCAAGACCCTCTGAAGTTCCCAAGGTAACTTTGTTTTGTTAGTTTCATTTCAGCTTCTTCACCCACCTGCTAAGATTGTCCCTACATTTTACCATGAACATTAAGACATTTTATTGCCTTAATATATTTTATCACCATGAGCAAATCATAGCTTGCATATTTACGTGTTTGTTTTCTGCCTCATTCCTCTAAATGAATATTTACTAAGACTGAAATACCCAAAGTCTAGCCTGACTAGACTTAAAAATTAATAAATATTTACTAAATTATCTAATAAATCATTGTTAAGGCCATGCCATTCTGTCCCTAAAAATGCTCAAATGACTATGACTATGTATCCTGGGTGGTTTTTTAAACCTCAAGGTTTTGTTATGAGAAGAAATGAGGGAATAATACGCTAAAAAGTTCTTGTAAGCGACAAACTGTTATGTGACAACCGGGAGATGTTCTTATTAATGTACATTTAAAATATTCTAAATTGTCTTTTCTGAAGATGTCAGGCTCTTGTTTGTAGCATTTTTTCTAGCCAAGGAAATCTCACAAACTGACAGGAACACCTGTGTGCTCTCAAGATTAAGGGCAATGCTTGCATTCTCTGCTTATGTTAAACCATGCGTTGATGGTTGTAAGTGCTGCGGTTGTTAGCATTATTGTCAGAGCTAAAAATGTCAAGGTATCTGGCACTTAGAATGGGGCATTTGCTGCTGAATGGAGCCATTTGCTGCCTCTCTTACCATTCTGATCTTCAACATGTGATGACCACGTTTCTAGGCAACTTCTGTGTGATAAAATAAAGTACATGGGGACCCCATACATCTTTCATTACGCATCCCAGAATCCAAAACAGGAAGAAATTCTTTCTTCACTCAGATCTTCCCCTGTTGTTTTGATGTGTGATAAACTAGAGTACCCATGTAGAACACATTTATCTATAAGTGCTTTATTTTTTCACCTTCTGTTTCTAAACTTGAGATGTGCCCCTTCTATAGGCTAAGTTGGAATCGGATTGAGATAACACCACAAGGGAGAAAAGTTCTCCTTTTGTTTCAGAATTTTATTTCCAGTGTCCGACTTGATAACTTCTGAGTTCCCACATGATTCAGACACTGTGGTTCTGGCTTTTTTAAAAATATATTTTTATTATACCACTCTGAGCTATACAATTACAAAGATGTTCATGATTGGGTTTCAGTAATACAGTGTTCTAGCACCCGTCCCTCCATCAGTGCCCTATTCCCACCACCAATGTCCTCAAATTCCCTCCCATCTCCCCCAAGTCTGCCTCTATAGCAGACACTTTTCCTTTTCTTCTCTCCTCTCTCTCTCTTCTCTCTCTCTCTCTCTCTCTCTCTCTCTCTCTCTCTCTCTCTCTCTCTCTCTCCTCTTATACATTGTGGCTTTCCCTACAGACATTTAGGGTTTATCATGTAAATCTCTTTGTGTGCATTCAATGCTCAGTTCTAGTCTACCTTTACCATTTCCCACAATTAGTAGGGTGGTTCTGGCTTTGACACACACATTTAACTCTGTCCAGACACACATCCCTGCCCCATGTCTCCTCTTGTCCTCTCTAACCCTACCCCACAAGTCAATACTCACACACCATCCATCTTCTCTTCCTTCACTCTGCCAGCAAAACTGGAAAAGGAGATCAAGATAATGTGAATGCTTCATGCAAGGCTTATCACAAGGGGTGCTGTGTCTTGATCCAGGAGCAGAAGCTGTGCATCGAAGCGCTCTCCAGTCCTCCTGGAGGACTTTGGTCACCATGACAAAAGGGGGACCATGTGGCAAAGGATCATGAAGAGTATCTTTGCTTCTTCCTGATCGCTCATGAAAGTTAAAATGATTATTTTTCCAGAAATTTGGAGGAACCTCTCTCCTAGTATTTCAGTGGATGCTACTAGCTCCTGCAATACACCTTTCTCCAAAGCATGTTCCCCAGACCACAACTATGGTCTTGGTGGCCCCTGAAAAGATCCATGGTCCTATAAATCTAGATACTCTGAATGTCAGAGACTCCTGTGACATGTATGCATTTGTTATTAATTGAGCAATTTTTAACTCAATCATAAAATTCATCACTTCCTCCTTCTTCTTTATCTTTAAAATTGTGTTTATTTTGAAACAAATCGAAGTCTCAACAGGTACTTCCTGTACTGAATACCTGAGTGTCTGAGGATGTTCCTCAACCAGTGGGTACAAATCTGCTAAGTAAAGCCTCTGCAAGAGAAAAAAGGACATTAAACTTTGTTGCTCCTTTCTTTCTCAATTAATTTGTATCATAGAACCTGTAACAATTCACATGATTTTCTTCATCTCATTCTATCTGTGTCCCAGAGCCTGAGAGACAGTGCGGTGGATTAGCCTCTGATCCACTGACACAGCTGACCCAGGTTTCATTCCCAACCCCCAGCCCTTGAGCTCACCAGTAGTGATCCCCGAGTGCAGAACCGGAAGTAAGTAAAAAAAAGAACAAAAAGAATCCATGTCCTACAGGCCACTCATTAGGAAACACTACTATGAGTTGATGTTTAGGTTTGTGAACAAATTCATTAAGTGAATTTCAGATCTGAGACAGAGAAAAAGCAAAAGAATATGAAATCTTCTGGTTCAGCTGTGCTCTATAGCAAGACTCTCTGCCAAATTATGCTGGAAATGTGAAGAAATTTTCACCAAGGACTCCAGGTCCATGGTGGAGAAATATAATCTTCTAAGTATTAGAGCTTCCACTGGTTGCAGCTGACCTACTACCAGACAATTTCATGTGGGGAATATATTTTTCAGATGAATGGGGAACCTTTTTTATTTCAGTCATAAAATGAATCACTTTCTCTTTTTGCTCTATTTTAAAGTGGGATGTTTATTTGGGAAACAAATTCATGCCACAAATTTCCTTGGAAGGAAATAGTTGAGATGAGATTTGAAGGATGATTAGAAGGGGGAGGCAGAGTAAAGTGAACTGCATGAGGAGATATGGTGCTTTCTTACAACCCAGGGCATAGCAGGTGACAAGCATTAGGAGAATTATATACTCTGACTTATACTTTAGAGATTTCCCTTTGGACTCACCATCAGTTAAATGTTGGGAAGAACAGAAGCCTGTCAGAATGATTCAGACAGGTTGGCAAACTACTTCATTTATCATGGCATGAAATGTTATGAAATGGCAAAAAATGAGACTGGATCAGAGCTATACATGCCTTGCATGTAGCCAACTCAAGTCTGATCCCTGGCACCACATGTGGTTCCCCAAAACCACCAGAAGTGATCCATTAGTGGAGAGCCAGGATTAATTCCAGAGAATTGCCAGGTGTTGCCCCAAAAACAAAAACAAAACTCAAAAATTATGACACATTCTCAATTGAAACAGTGACCAAAAAGGGAGTGGAGAAGAGACAAAGCTGAATGGTGGAGACAGCTCATTGGCAGAAGTGCTGAAGAATCGGACTAAGTCCAAAAAAATGTTGCCACTATTGGCTCATCTTCCTCACTGTGGGTCAATGCAAAGGATCTGCACCAGGGCTCAAGACATCCAGAGCCTCAACTAGCACCACCATTATTTGTCCCTTGGAAAACTTCGTCATTCACTTCTTTGGTTTCAGATCCTGCATCATCAATGAAACAGTCACACTCCTCATCCCTGACTCCCCTAGGAACTCTTTCAGGTGCTTTGATTACAGTTTCCATAAGATGCAGTCACTGTGAACCTTCAAATCATTCATGGCTTAAAATCACAATTTGTGGGGCCGGAGGCGATAGCACAGTGGGAAAGTCATTTGCCTTGCACACAGCTGACCCGGGTTCAATCCCTGGCATTCCATATAGTCCCCTGAACACCTTCAAGACTAATTCCTGAGTGCAGAGCCAGGAGTAACCCCTGAGTATTGCTGGGTGTGACCCAAAAAAGAAAATATAAAATAAAATAAATTAAATTAAAATAAAAATAAAATCAGTTTGTTACTATTTCTTAGCATTCTCTATATCTAGGCCTTAGCCTCCTAAACTATGGGTTGCCACTGGGTCATTTTACTGAATACTCATTCAGTCTACAGCCAGACCTTCCTGAACGCACCCGATCTCGTCTGAATACTCATTCAGTAGTGAATTCAGTACTGAATTCAGGGCTGCAGAAACATTTGCAACAGTGAAAGGTTTCTGAACATCTAACTAC
Source organism: Cryptotis parvus (assembly GCA_021461705.1). Taxonomy (NCBI): domain Eukaryota; kingdom Metazoa; phylum Chordata; class Mammalia; order Eulipotyphla; family Soricidae; genus Cryptotis; species Cryptotis parvus. The sequence goes on along the minus strand of JAJIBD010001551.1, from coordinate 249,725 downwards.
ACAAATGAATTTAAAATTAGTTGCATTGAGTTTCAACTCAGTTTCAACCCAGCACTCACCTGGGTTGTATTTCTCAGACAAAAAAGGGGTAAAAAGGCAGGTATAGACCCTGAACACCACTAGGTGTGACCCCAAAACCAAAATAACAAGAGCAACAATCAGAGACCAAAAATAAAGCCTTTCCTAAAGCAGTTAGGAAAGTTTGAAACCTGATTCTGTATTTAATGGTATTATATAATGATTAATTTTAAAGTGTGATAGTAGTGTTTTGGTTATTAAAGTCATTATTATTCACAAAGAAATACTGAAATATTTATACATCAATTCAAGTAATGTCAGAAGTTCATAATATAAAATATACTATATATTTTATATATTAATTAAGTAACAAATAATAGAAGGTAGGGAATACAAGTGTACCTATGTGAGTTGAATTAAGTTATTTTTGGTGGGGGACCACACCCAGCAATGCTCAGGGCTTACCCCTGGCTCTCATTTCAGGCACCACTCCTGAAAGGGCTCTGGGAACTACACGGGGTTCTCACCATCAAGCGTGGGTCATCATATGCAAGGCAAACACCCTACCCTTCTCTTGGATTCTGGACCAAGATTTTTATAATTGGAAAGCTGGATAATGGGGACTTAGGACTTACTATATTATTTTTTCTATGTATGTTTGAAATTTTTTGATGAAAAGAAAACAAGTTAATAAACCAGAAATCCCATGTAAAAGAAGGGGAGGCGGGAGGTAAAACGGGTCATGAGTGGGTAAAGTTTAAGAAGCCCTGGGTTAGGCTGGGTCAAGGGGTCTTACTTGGTTTTCTTGTACCCGCAGTCATCTGAAAGAACAACTGGACCGGACGTACAAGGCAAGAACACTCACACGGGTGAGTGAATGCTAATCATTGGCTGAGAGCTCAGCTAGTGACTTGACCAAAGTGTCTAGTATGACCTCTCCAAATGACTTGAGTCTTTGGAGGGGTTGGGAGAGGTAGGGCCACATCCTTTTGGCTCTGTGCTCAGAGGTCACTCCTAGGGGCATTGAGGGGAACATATTTAGTACCAGGGTCAGCTACATTCGAGTGTTTTAACATGAATAGAACTTTTTTACAAACTTTTAATTTTTTGCTCTTATTGTCTGAATCACACCCAGTGGTGCTCAGAGCTTATTCCTGGATCTGCACTCAGGAATCACTGCTGCCAAGGCTCTGGGGAACATAGAGGATGCTGGGAAATTAACCCATATTGGCCACATACAAGGCAAATGTCCTGCTTGCTATACTCTCTCCAGCCACTGTTTACAAAGTTTTAAGGAAGTTCCAAAGCTTATGAGTAAGCTAAGAGTCACAGGCATAATCAGTAAAACTTATTATCTGATCTAGTCTCCAAAATCACATTACTTTCACTGCAGCCAGTCTAATTTTAAGAGAAGGATACCAAGACTCCATTTTTATGATAAAATAACAAAGACACATTTTAGGAGAACATGTGGGAATGGAAATACTATTGCTGTTATCTAGCCCTGGCCCGCCACCCCAGCAGAGCCTCGCAACAAGCCAGACGACCCCCCCCCCACTCCATGAGGTCCTCCATTTTCCACATCCGGACTTCCCCTTGTCAAAACTCCACCCAGCAGACCAGCCTATCACAGCCCGGCTCATCAAGATCCACCCTGCAGCAGTCTTTTTCAATCTGGTCCAGGTATGCTGATCCAGAGACTCACAGACATGGGGCAGAGCTGCTGCTGGCTCTCCCTGTGCCCAGCCACTCACAAGGTGCCCGGGAGGGATGGCGGGTTCTAACCCTGGCCCGCCACCCCAGCAGAGCCTTGTAACCAGCCAGACGACCCCCCATCCCATGAGGGCCTCCATTTTCCACATCCCGACTTCCCTCTCCTCAGAACTCCACCTAGTAGACCAGCCTATCAAAGCCCGGCTCGCACGGCCGCTAAGCGGCAGCACATTTCATCAATAAATGCTGGATTTAGAAATTACTTCAAGAGTATGCTACCCGCACGGCAGAGCCTGGCAAGCTACCCGTGTCATATTTGGTATGCCAAATACCAGTTAAAATTATAGACCTCATTCACATGACCTGATGGAATGGTTTGAGGCTCTTTATGTTCCTGGAGCAAGCAGGTGCCCTTGGGCTCTACTTGCATGAGACAGGACATATGGAGATGTTACTGGTGCCCACTCAAGCAAATCGATGATAAACGGGAAGACAGTGATACAATGATATGAGGAAATATTTATTGGAGTTAATATTATAATATATTACATATCGGAATAGCTATGGGAATGTCTACAAAATATGATAGGCTTTGAGAAAATATTCCTAACTTTCCCTACTAGTTTTTTAGAAGAGTGCCTTAGATTATTTTTTGTATGCTAACCCGTTGTGCCAATCCCACTTTTCATATCCAGGCCACCAAGAGTAAGACCTGACTGACACATGTCAGAAAGTCAGTAGAGTTTGGCTACCAACAGATTTTATTTCTTTGAGGACAACAAAGGAAAAAATATTGCTTCTTAATGCCATATTATTTTAGGGATATGAACAAACCCTTTCTCATCTTGTAATGTGGAGTTACTGTAACTGTAGGTTAAACCCAGGGATGTAATTCCCTCTGCCTGACATGCTCACCTTCATAAATTTTCTAGCAAGAATCATCCCCTTTAATGTCTTGACATAGTAACTGCTGTTGAATATCATTTAGTTTTACCAGAAGTGGACAAATTCTTTCACTTAAATCACTTCTTTAGAGCTATTTTATGTCTCCTTCCAAAGATTATAGTCCCATGGGGGCGGAGCAATAGCACAACAGGTAGGATGTTTGCCTTGCACATGGCCAACCTGGGTTTGATCCCCAGTATCCCATTTGGTCCCCTAAGCAGTGACAGGAGTAATTCTTGAGTGCAGACCAGGAATACACATGAGCATCACCGGGTGTGACCCCAAAAGCATAAATACATACATACATACATACATACTTAGATGAACGAATGAACAAATGAATAGATAAATAAGTAGATAAATAGATGAATAAATGAATGAATGAATGCATGAATGGATGGATGGATGAATGAATAAATGAATGAATGAATGAATGAATGAATGAATGAAAGTAAGAAATAGTCCCACCAAGGACTGAAACTCCAACTGATTTCTTTCTTTCTCTGCATTGCAGTCATCACAGGGCTTGACATGTGTTTATAATCTGGGATTTGCTTGCTGGTTTGAATATTTCTGGAGAATGAAGAGACTGAAGAGCATTGAATGCAAGTTTTCATATTTTCTATTTTCCATTTCCTTCCAGGCTTTGTCAGAGAACATTTGCTCATCTTATTGTGAGCAGTGCAAAAATACCATTTGGAGTTCTGTTTTTCTTCTTGGAAATATTTCACATGTAAACTGTTACATGTGGTAGCCAACTTCCAAGATGGTCCTAGTGATCCCTGCCTTCTCATATTTATACCCTTGTGCAATCTCCTACGCTTAGAGCTCGTTTGATCAACAGAACATGGCACAGTGACAGTGTGTGTCAACTGCAGCAGGGTTATAGGAATTATGTGACTTATGACTCAGCCCACCGGGTCACTTGCTCCTTGGAAAGCCAGTCACTATGAACACGCTTGAGGAACCCAATGGAGAATCCCACATAGAAAGGAGAATCCCACATAGAAAGCTAACCTGCCAACAGCCATCTCCAACTTGTCATATTATATGTGACATAATATTAAATTACGTTATATTATATTGTATTATATCTCAGTTATATTATGTGTGAACTTCTTTGAAAATGATCCGTTGTTCTCAGTCAAGTTTCCCCTGACTGATACCTTAGGCAATTCTTGACCACAAACTCCTGGGAAACTCTAAGACAGAACTGAGTTACAAAGTCAGGTTTCAATCCTGATCTCTAGTAAACGTGTGCTTTGATAAATGTCTTTTGCTTTACTCCACTACATTTTGTGGTAATTTGTTATACAGGAATCTCTCACTGTTTATATGTTTGTAAATTAATAAAAAACATTGTGTATAAGTGCTTACAGTTCTAATGAGATTTAATGTGCCCAGGTATGAATCTTGGTTCTTATTAGCCAAGTGACTTTCATTGGGAAAGTTATTTAACCTCTTTGAGCATCAATTTCCTCATCTAGAACAGAATGACAATCTATTTCACAAGGTACCCACGTATTTGGGTGTTAATCTGTATAAAGCCCCTCATAACCCTACCTAATGTTGAGTAAATACCGTGGAAGTGCTCATGAAATAAGTTTCTTTAGAAAGCACTTCAAATTTCTATTCCAATTGTGATCACACCTTTTGTAATAGAGAACAATAAAAATACAAAATTTTATGTTATAAATTTCATTCTTCTTATGGAATCTCAAACCTAGGACTGTCTTAGTGTGATTTACTCAAAGGTGCCAGTGTCAGGGTTCATGTTTAGGAGTGAAGCCTTGATCTTCCCTGTTTTCCCTCATCCCTCCTTTCACCTGGATACTTCATGCAATTCCCAGCCTGCACAGTTATCCTTTTGTTCACCCTGGCTCCTTTTGTTCAATGGATCATCATCCAGTCATTTGGCCAAAAATTGGGCATTAACCTACTTTCCTTTGTATTTCTTCCTTAATGCATGACTATCAGATCTTAATGAAATCATCCCCAAGCCCATCCCAAACGTTATTGCTTGCATTCAGGCTTTGATGTTCCTCACATAGCCATCTCCTAGAGCTGCTTCTTTTCTTGCCTATTTAATATCACTTTCTTCTGCTTTCCCACGAATCTCTCACAGAAAAACATGTCCCTCCTCTTCAACATAATTGCAGGCTCACAACTGCCCTTTGACAGGACACGAAATTGATAATACGTGGCTTCCATCAGCACTACACCTGTTCCTGTGCTTTGGGTCAGCACCACCTGCAGTTCCCTGAGCTATTCCCTAATGCCCTTAATCTGCATTTGTTATATGTGCTGTCCCTTCTTTGTCAAATTTCTACTGTTCCTTGCCTCTCAATCTTTTCAGTCACATGGGAAATAGTAACTGAAAAAAAGTCATTTATTCCAGACTTCCCTGGAAAGTATCTGCCCCAAAACTTTTCATAGAAATATGAAGAGGGGACTGGAGTAATAATCCAGTGGGTAGTGCATTTGCCTTGCACATGACCAACCCGGGTTCAATCCTCAGCATTCCATATGGTCCCCAAGCACCAACAGGAGTATTTCCTGAGGAATAAAAGCAAAAAAAAAGGAAATATAAAGAGATATTTGTGTTGGAACTTATTATAGTTTATTTCAAGTATTTACCTCTCTATTACAAGAATGACTCTGAAATTCAGAGATTATGTGCCTGGTTCTGAATATAGACTAGCCTCACTGCATAGCTGAATGGTTGATGAACAGGGCTGTGGTGTTGAGAGACAAGACTTGGCTTGGTATACGAGCCATTTTGCTCGTATACCAGAAGGGAACAGTGTCTTGACATCAGGGACGACCAACACAGACTTGTATCACTTGTATCACTTGTCTTCCCGTTGTTCATCAATTTGCTAGAGCGGGCACCAGTAACATCTCCATACGTCCTGTTGCAAGCAAATGTAGCCCAAGGGCAACTGTTTGCTCCAGGAACAGAAAGTGCCTCAAACTGTTCCTTCAGGACATGGAAATGAGGTCCATAATTGTTTCTGGGTTTTGGCATATCAAATAAAACACAGGTAGCTTACCAGGCTCTGTAGGAGGTATACTCTCAGTAGAAGGCTCTCATCTTGAGCATTTACTGATGAACTCAAAGGGGAAAGATCAGGTTTTTTCATTGAATTCTCACAACACCCCTGTGAGGTAGGTAAGGGAAAATATTAGCAGATTTCTGCTCTACGTGATAAAGTCTAGGGGCAGCTATCAGATTTTCTAGGAAGAGACCAAGAGCATGAGATCCATTATGTGTTATGGTGAGGGCTCTTTTCTCCAAATCACACAGCCAGAGAGTCATCTGACCTAACAGGATTACCACTTCATCCTCACTTTCTTACTGCTGGCTTAAGTTTTTATAGAATACAATATAGAATAGGAAGAAAGACAGGACTCAACTTCTTCTTTTTTTTTTTTTGCTTTTTTGGGTCACACCCGGCAAATGCTCAGGGGTTACTCCTGGCTCTGCACTCAGGAATTACTCCCTGGCGGTGCTCGGGGACCATATGGGATGCCGGGGATCGAACCCGGGCTGGTATAGGCCTGCCGCGTGCAAGGCAAACGCCCTACCCGCTGGGCTATTGCTCCGGCCCCCAGGACTCAACTTCTGAGACCAAGTTTAAGCTTCTCTTCCAATGGAAATGCATGGCTCCAGGGCCTGAGCTCTTTTTGGAAATCACGGTTTCCTTGGATCCTGTGCAAGAGCAAAGACCTCTAAAGGCTAAACAAACTGGAGGCAAATCAGAGGAAAGAATATGAAATAGGGGCATTAATGGACTTCATCTCTTTTAGCGTGTACTTTTATGAAAGGGTTCAATAAAACTCATGAATGAAGGTGAGACTTGAGGCTTCTGAAGAGGATCTAAGTCTTGATGAAGTTATTCAAACTCAAATCTTCAATGCATAATGGTGGTAGGTCCCAGGGTTTTCAAGAAGTCGAACAGCATGCTTTCCCAAAGTGCAAGAATTTGAATGCCACAGCAGAAAATGATTCATGGTTTTGTTCATTAATGGTATGTGGGATTTCTTTTATATGATGTCCATATTAGAGTTCATATATAAGCGAGTTCTGCAAAACTGCTAGGGATTCAAGTTTCCAGGAGGACCACAGGGGCTCAGCCCCGCCCATTGCAACGCTCTTCACCTCAGAATTGAATATTATTTCCCCATACTTTGCCTCTCCTCTTCCAACCTGAGAGAAACCAAGTATCACCTTAATCTCTCTGAAAAAAAATTTTTTAACCTAAATTAAAAATTGATTAGGACAACTAGTAGAAAGATCTGGAGTATATGAGAAAAAGAACATGGCCTAGATAAGATGTGCAAATTTTCAGGGACAAAGCACATACATAACTGGCAACATCAGAACTGAAGCATTAGCAGGCAAGTATCTGTCTCGGCTCTTACAATTCCCTATGAAGATAAAAGCTTCAGGGGATTTTCAGTTATCCATTATTGGGTTCCTCATTGATTTGCTTTGGGTCAACACCAACTGCAGTTCCCTGAGCTTTTAATAAATTTTAATAAAAATAAATTTAGCCACAATGGAGGGAGAAAACCCTTTACACTTACCTTTCAGTTTGTGCCATGATGGAAGTAGAAATAAATATAACATAGCCCCTAATCTCTAAGTGTTCATATTGTACTTCTAATCTGTAGGTGTACAATAGAGAAACAGAGTCGGGGAAGGAGGGAAGTAATCAAAACAAGATACTGAGAAGTGGAGGTGTGGGAGTGCTCAGAGAGGGGTAACCAAGTCTGCTCTGAGAGGTCAAACACCTGCAATGAGAAATAAAACATGCCTTTCCTAGCCCAGGGTTTGATAGAGCCCACCATGTACCATACCTACATTTGACCCCTCCTAGTCCGCCTAACCCTCACCTCTGGCTGAGACTCCTTCCACATTGTTCTCTGAAGACCCCTATACAAGATCACTATTTCTTAATTGCTGACTCTTACATGTGTGAGCCCTGAACATATTAGACTCACTTCAGAGTACCTAAAAAAATATTCCCAAGGAGTGCTATTCAGATTCCAAGTAGCCCAGGGAAGCTGCCGGTGGAGGAAGTGGAAACTTGTCAGACAGTGTGTGAGTGTATCATGAAAGCACAAATTGAAGAGAGGAATTCAATATCCCAGCAAGCCTGAGCTGAATGAGGGCTAGTCACTGATCCAACCCTTATGAGTGAACAGTTTGTACATCTATATTATGGTAAACACCAGTTGTAGAATTACCGGTTGTCAGTTTTCAACTGAAGTTGACTGACAGCATTGGGGTTCGGTGAAGGCCACAGTTGCTCCAGTTTCCCCAGTGTTGGGGCGCTCCGCCGGGGTCCCCGACAGTGCCGGGAAGCGAAGTTCCCTTTTACCTCCGAAGCCGGCGAGGAACGGATGAAAACTCAGGAACCCGATGCAGTTTTAAAAGGCTTTACTTATCACAGGTTCAGGCATACAAATCAGCAAAAAGGAAAAACCCGATGCTTAGGATTCCAGGCTAGAACCCCAGCCACGTGTAGGCTAAGATGGCGACCACCACGTGTAAAGGAGAAAAAACCTTCCAAGGGGAAATGAGCGCTCACAAGGGAGACAGATCCCACAAGGAAGAAGAAGGACGCGAGAGCGGGAACCGGCTAGTTTATATCTCTGTAACTCAGACCTTCCCCCACTGTTATGGAAAGCAGGGAGGGTCCAATGCCCTTAGGTAATCCCTCCCTGCACCTCACCTAGGGCCTTTACTGTGCTAATGTTTTGAGCCGAAATCTGCTAAGGAATGCTTTTTGAAGTGTAGAGAAGGGGGTTTCTGAGATGGCATGTCCTTGACCAACACCAATGCCAGTTAAATATTTCTCCAAGCCTTCACAAGTCTCCTCTACTTCATTGTAGTTTTATATTTTAGTTGCCTTTGAGTATATCAGGGAGCCATGTTTGTTTGCTTGGAAGCAAACAGCATTTCTCTCTGGTCTAATTACTTAGGTGTCCTACGTGGCCAGGCTAATATGCTGGTAAGATCTAGCTAGTCCCACGATGATTGTGATAGCATGGGAGAATATTTATACCAGCTAGTACAGCATACATGGTCGGATAAACTGCCACATTTAGACTACCCCCTTATCTACGGAGTGATTTGCGGGAGGCAATCCAGAGCAGATGCAGCGGCCCTTAGGAGTCCTGCAACACCCCAAGCTCCATTTTTTTGTTTGTTTAGTTTTGGTGGGCTTTTTGATTGTTTGTTTTTGTTTTTTGGGTCACACCCAGCGATGATCCTGGCTCTGCACTCAGGAACTACGCTTGGCGGTGCTCATGGGACCATATGGGATGCTGGGGATGGAACCCAGGTCAACAGCATGCAAGGCAAACGCCCTCCCCACTGTACTATAGCACCGGCCCCAAATAGTGCTTTTCCTTCTTGCTCTTTCTTAGAGCACAGAAGATATGCCTGTGGTGCTTCATGGCTCACAAGTCCACATGCAAAAGGTTAGAGGGTTTCCTTGTGTGGTTGGAGTTTCTCTAACAGATTCTCTCACACAGTTTGGGCTATATGACAGGACCCATCAAAGAAATAGCTAAAAGGACAAAGAACCTCCGGCTCTGGGCACATCTCTTTGACTCCACCGTTCTCCCTGCATTAACATACGCCTCAGAGACCTGGGCCCTACGAAAGCAGGATGAGAATGCTCTTTGGGTCTCCCAAAGAGGAATTGAAAGAGCTATACTTGGAATATCACGCCTCACTCAAGTGAGAGAAGGAATCCGGAGCTCCAACCTCCATCGACATTCCAGAGTCACGGACGTTGTCTCGTTTGCCAAGGCATCAAAAAATCAGATGAGCTGGACATGTAATGCGATTTGGAGATGACCACTGGACTAGAGTCGTTACCGACTGGATCCCATGGGACGTCAAAAGATCATGTGGCCGCTTCGCCTACAAGATGTTCAGACTTCTTTGTCAAGACCCTGAGCGAAGCGGTTTGAAGTTCTTCGTATTCCTGAAGCAAGAAGATGCCATTGGGCTATACTGGCACGTGATAGGGTCAAATGGAAACGTTACTGGACCCTGCTCGAGCAAATCGATGAATAATGGGATGTCAAGTGATCAAGTGATCAATATAATTAAAAATATATCATTATTTTTATAGATAGTTACCTAGCATTTGGCTATCATTCTGTACAAGAACCTTTTTTTTCAAATGGAGTCTCAATTAGAGAATTTCAGGTGATATTTTTTAACTGATACAGAGATAATAAAAGTCTGAAACTCTAGAGAAACAAACTTCTTTTCTCTCTTTTAAAAAAAGAGAAAAGAGACAAAAGAGATAAAAGAGGAAAGGTGTCCGAATACCACTAAATATTGGTAAATAGGTGATTAAGACTGGTCTTATTTCTTACCAATATTCATTAGTTGAACTTATGAAGAGAAATGTTTTTCAGCAGAGTCCTCTTCAATGCATCATTGTTTTAAAATGACATGCTTGTTGGATTTTTGTAATTTTTTCTGCCATGATTTACCTCTCTCACTGACAGGGAATTGTCATTTTAGCATTTTGAAGAGGGGGTATCAGTGTTTACTAAAAAACTCAGAGACTGCAGCACAAAACCATAATGCCAATTCTCTCATATAGAGGAAATATAATCAGTGGCAAACCTGTTATTATTGGCACAATCTGAGCACACTTTCCTGAGAAAAAGTGAAAAACAAAAATTGGCTTTTGTAGTCTTTGGACTTTTTAAGTTTTTCTTATAATTATAGTTGCGAGCCAGGTTTAGCAAGCCATATCTCTCTGAGTGTACATGATACACTTGTACAGGAGCATGCACACACACACACACACAAACACATACACACACAGAGCTCCTCTTTTCAGCCCCCACCTCCTCCCCACTTCTTGCATGCTTGGTTTTTTGGAGTGACATCTCTCTAATAATGAATTGGTTTTACTTGCTGTCACATGTGCTTTTCAAAAGTAGGATTTTCAAGAGTTATCTCTCCATTCTAGTGTTTGGCATTCTATATTCTGCCCTCCAGGCCTCTCTGCTGAAAGGGCTCTTCATGAGAAAAGGCTGGAGTGTGTCAACTGAAGACTGCCTTGGCGAGTTTCCACATATGAATGACAGCTCAAACTCGTACAGTGCTCTGGGTCAGGCACCGACCCCCTGAGAATACACAGAAGGTCAACCAGTGACTTTCTGAGCTGACCGAGGGCAGACAACTTCTCTTTCCCTCCCTTGCTTGGAAAATCATTCCCCCAGAGGTGTAAAATGTCAATGGTTTTTCACTTATTGACTTTTAGGATTAGAAACAAATTCATCATTAAAAAAAGGTACTAGAGCTTCTTCTTTTCCTTGGGTTCGAAAAAATCTTATTCCTGTAGCTCATCAATTATCATAAAGTCATCACAATTCTAATTAACTTTCAGAGGAGATTATTTTAAAAACTTAGTAAGTGAATTTTGAAGTTTATGTGCTAAAGTGGCTGATAAAGTGAATTTCAGAGATGCAGTTGGTCAAGAAGATGTTTCCCTTCTAGTGATGGAAGGCCCTAGAAGGGGCAATAATTCAAGCAGAAGAGCTATGTCTCAGGACCATCTGCTTGCTGCCCTGCCCTTCCAGGTGAGGCCTGCCTCTGGCTGACATCACTGGGATTAACCCAGAACAGCATCTCCCAGTACCCTCTGTAGCTGACCTGCACCATAAAAATGGGGCCGGGCCAGAGCATCGGGCCTAGTCCAGCGGGTAGGGTGTTTGCCTTGCATGCAGCCAACCTGGGTTCGATCCCCAGCATCCCATATGGTCCCCTGAGCACCACCAGGAGTAATTCCTGAGTGCAGAGCCAGGAATAACTTCTGAGCATTGCCAGGTGTGATCCAAAAAAAAAGCAAAAAAAAAAAAAAATGGGGGCCACACCATAGCTCCTGAAGCATACAATCCACTCAGCAAATTACATGCCACTCATAGTTATTCTTCCCGTCTCTTGGCCAGGATGGGCACCCAGAAGAAAGAGAGCAACCTCAACTTTATTCCTTAGTGTTGCAGGACTCCTAAGGGCCGCTGCATCTGCTCTGGATTGCCTCCCCGCAAATCACTCCGTAGATAAGGGGTAGTCTAAATGTGGCAGTTTATCCGACCATGTATGCTGTACTAGCTGGTATAAATATTCTCCCATGCTATCACAATCATCGTGGGACTAGCTAGATCTTACCAGCATATTAGCCTGGCCACGTAAGGACACCTAAGTAATTAGACCAGAGAGAAATGCTGTTTGCTTCCAAACAAACAAGCATGGCTCCCTGATAAAATATAAAACTACAATGAAGTAGAGGAGACTTGTGAAGGCTTGGAGAAATATTTAACTGGCATTGGTGTTGATCTTTGGTACAGTGACATGCCATCTCAGAAATCCCCTTCTCTACATTTCAAAGGCATTCCGGCTCAAAACATTAGCACAGTAAAGACCCTAGGTGAGATGCAGGGAGGGACTACCTAAGGGCATTGGACCCTCCCTGCTTTCCATAACAATGGGAGGAAGGTCTGAGTTGCTGGGGGTATAAACTTGCCGGTTCCCGCCTCTCCCGGGCTTCTTCTTCCCGGTGGAATCTCGCCTTGTGGCGTTTTCCCCTTGGAAGTTATACACGTGGTGGTCGCCATCTTGGCCTACACGTGGCTGGGGTTCTAGCCTGGAATCCTAAGCATCGGGTTTTTCCTTTTGCTGATTTGTATGCCTGAACCTGTGATAAGTAAAGTCTTTTAAAACCTCATCGGATCCCTGAGTGTTCATCCATTCCTCGCCCGGCCCGGAGGTAGAAGGGAACTCGCTTCCCGGCACTGTCGGGGACCCTGGCGGAGCGCCCGACACCTTAGCATCTATCAGGGGCTGACTACAAAGACTCATCACAGCACACCAAGGGCACTAGAAAACTAAAGGGGAAAGTGTATAGAATCCCATTTAGCTGAATGTGTGAAACATAAACAACACCAGTCCTCATAGTGACCCTGATGAGGGATGTTAAATGAGTTCAAAGAAATGATAGAACAGGCAGTTAGAAAAGCACAAGAAAATATAAAAGTGAATGGCAGCGAGTGCACGTTCCTTGAGCCCAAGTTCACCCTTGCCCCAATCTGTCTTCCACCAGAGATTCCAGGGGCATCCTTTTGTCCTCTAGCCATCTGACCGGCCTCTTTGCCCCTTTGAATGATTCTACTGGCACTGTTCCTTCCTCTAATCTTAGGGAGGTCTGTAGAACCCTCAAAGAAAGGAAGCTCTGGTGTGGGGGTGACTTCCCCTTTCTGGAACACATGTGGCTTGACAATGTCCTTTGGCCCTTACAGTACAGATATCTTTCCTACCCTGAGAAATTTCTGCAAGAGGAGGGGCTGAGGTTCATTTATCCTCTGAAACACAGAGGAGTTAAGCAAACTCTCCAGGTGCACATCCCTCTTCTCTTTGTTCTATTGAATTGTTGGACTCCAGAAAAGTTCACATCTTACATGTGAGAAGAAACCCAATGTTACCCCACAGTAGGAACTGAAAAGGCAGAGAAATGCCTGAGAACCCACCACTAATAAGGGATGGCATTGTTTCCTCAATCCCCATTTCCTTCCCCCAACCAGTCAAAGATCCTGAGTCCTAAAAGGGTGTGTGTGTGTGTGTGTGTGTGTGTGTGTTGACTATCTTAGCACTAGCCTCTGCTTTCCTGCCAAACCTTTTCCACTCCAAACCATTCAAGGTACTGAGAGCTTAGAACTAATTATTCAGGTCAAATCCAGTTTGAGAGGCAAGTTCAATGTCAACTGAATGTTTAGTAATCAAAAGTGACTACAAAGTTATTGGATATGCCGGACATGTCACTGAAAGACAGGAAGGGGTGATTTAATGGTTAATTTAAAAATGGGTAAAACTTTTCCTCTTTGTACCTCACTTAATCATGCTCCCTCTAACTTAAACCAATTTAAATGACATTGTAGTTAAAAAAAGAGAATTAATCGTCTTTATCTTGAGGATATTTCTACTGATTAAGTTTACATAGAGTTGAGTAGCCATTTTTGATCTTTATATTTAAGTTTTGTAGAGTATTTTTTCAAATGTTGTTAAACTACTTGCTTATATCCTGCATCATTGATTCTAATTGTTCGCTTTATCTTTTTTGTCGGGGACGCTGCTGGGGTCCCCAACAGTGCCAGGAAGCGAGTTCCCTTCTACCTCCAAAGCTGGCAGGGAATAGATAAAAAATTCAGGAATCTGATGTAGTTTTAAAAGGGATTTACTATCACAGGTTCTGATATACAATCCAAGAGCAGGGAAAACTTCCAGACTCTGGGTTCCCAGCTAGGCCCCAGCCAGGTGTAGGCCAAGATGGTTGCCACCACGTGTTGAGGCCCAACAGAGAATGGAGAGGGACGGAGAAGCAAAACGCCAAGGGAAGCCGAAATGGCAAAAAGGGAAAAGAGAGCTTCTTTCTTCTTGCAGCTTATTTTATAGCTAGAAATCCACCCAAACTTCCCAGCCCTGCCCATTATGGGCGGGGCTATCTAGAGATGAAAACAGGAAAATAGCTCTATAGAAATGTAGCAACTTCAGGAGGACATCTGGCTGTTTACAAGGACCCAGAGCTAATTCAAAGCCTCCTAGCAGAGCTGGGAGGACCTATAAGCTAAATGTAACTCCCTCTAGCAGGGAGGGTCAAATGCCCTCAGGTAATTTCTCCCAGCACCTCACCTAATGTCTTGAGCCAAGATCTGCCTGGAAATGCTTTTATAGGATAGAGAAGGGGGTTTCTGAGATGGCATGCCTCTGTACCAAAGACTATACTAATGCCAGTTAAATATTTCTCCAAGCCTTCACAAGAGTCTCGTCTACTTCACGGTAGTTTTGTATTTTAGTTGCCTTTGAGTTATCAGGGAGCCATGCTTGCTTGCTTGGAGGCAAACAGCATTTCTCTCTGGGCTAATTACTTAGAGATCCAATGTGGCCAGGCAAATATGCTGGTAAGATCTAGCTAGTCCCATGATGATTGTGGTAGCATGAGAGAATATTTATACCAACCAGAACAGAATACATGGTCAGATAAACTGCCACATTTAAACTACCCCCCTATAAAGACGACACACCACTGACCAAGCAAATGGAAGCAAAGATAAACAAATGGGATTATATAAAATTGAAAAGCTTCTGCACCTCAAAAGAAATGGTGACCAAGATACAAAGACAATCCACAGAGTGGGAAAGGATATTCACCCAATACCCATCTGACAAGGGGTTAATATCCAGAATATATCAGGCACTGGTAGCACTCCACAAGAAAAAACAGCCAACCCCATCAAAAAATGGGGAGAAGAAATGAACAGAAGCTTCCAAAAAGAAGAAATTCGAATGGCCAAAAGGCATATGAAAAGTGCTCTTCATCTTTAATCATCAGGGAGATGCAAATCAAAACAACAATGAGGTACCATCTCACCCCACAGAGACTGGCACACATCCAAAACAGCAAGAACAATCGGTGCTGGCGTGGATGTGGGGAAAAAGGGACTCTCATCCACTGCTGGTGGGAGTGCCGACTGGTCCAGCCCTTTTGGAAAACAATATGGGCATTCCTCCGAAAGCTAGATATTGAGCTCCCATTTGATCCAGCAATAGCACTCCTGGGAATATACCCTAGAGACCGAAAAACACATAGCAGAAACACTATCTGTACTTCTTTATTCATCTCTGCGTTACTCACTATAGCTAGAATCTGGAAACAACCTAAATTCCCAAGAAAAGAGGACTGGCTAAAGAAACTGTGGTTCATCTACACTATGGAATACTATGCGGCTGTCAGAAAGGATGAAATTATGAAATTTACCTGCAAATGGATGGACATGGAGTCTATCATGCTGAGTGAAATTAGTCAGAAGGAAAAGGACAGATATAGAATGACTGCATTCATTAATAGGATATAGATACCAGTGTTTTAATAAATATGGGAAATGGTAATGGCAGATTAAGACTCACCACTGAATATACACAAAGAGACTTAAGTGATAAACTCTAAATATCTGCAGGGCTAGCCATAATGTGTAAAATAAGAGGGAGAGAGATGCAGAGACAGAGAGAGAGATGAGAGAGAGAAAGAGAGGAAACTGGGGTACCTGCTATTAAGGCGGGTGGGGGGACGGGAGGGGGGGGGTACATTGGTGGTGGAAATGGGGCACTGGTGGAGGGATGGATGCTGGAATACTGTATTACCAAGAACCAATTATGAACACCTTTGTAATTGTGTGTTTCACGGTGCTATAATAAAAAATTTAAAAAAAAAATAAAAGAAAATAAAAAATAAATAAATAAATAAACTACCCCCTATCTACGAAGTGACCTGCAGGAGGCAATCCAGGGCAGATGCAGAGGCTCTTAGGTGCCCTGAAACACCTTTTCATGCTGTACATTTCCCACCCATTGCTTCCCACTCATTTTAAGTTAGGTTTTATAAGGCTCCTTTTTCTTGATTCTGACTTTTATAGGCTAATATGATTTTCTGCCACATAGTTCAATCTTTTACTGCTTCAATAATTATCTGATTTTGGTTATTGCACTTTTTATCAAACATTTATTTGTGTATTAACTGCAATACCTCCAGTACCTGAGCACATAAAGCATTTAGAGTGATGGGTAGAAGATCTATTATAGGGGTTAGGATTGCTTAGTTTTGAATCCAGGCTCTACCACTCAAAACTGTATTACATTACAGTTATAAAGAGAGTGGTAAGGTCAATCAACTGCAAATTCAGTAAGAAATATTCTGGAGTAACAGGAAGAAGCTGGCAGGTTGTACCTAATGGACCAGAGAATGGATAGGAGACCACATGGAGACTGTGTTGGAAATAGGGATTGCTGGTTTCATCTATTGGGGCATGAGGTTAACTGGAGTTATAGGGACTGGAGTGATATTACAGTGGGTAGGACATTTGCCTTGCATGCAGCTGACCAGGTTCAATCTCCAAGCATCCTACATGGCCCCCTGAGTCCCACCAGAAGTGATTCCTGAGCACAGAGTCAGGAATCTGTACTGCCAGTTGTGACCCAAAACAACAACAAAAGGAGTATGTGAAGAAATAATACAGCAGATAAGAAAGTGATTGACCCAGTTTCGATACCTAGTTTGCATATGATTTGCTAAATTGTGCCAAGAGGGACTTCTGAGCATGAAGATAGGAGTAAGCCCTTAGAACACCCAGGTGTACTTAGGTATACAAAGGTGTTCAAAGAAAAAAAGGAGAGTTGAGGGCCAGAGAGCTACCTTAAATGACTGAGAGCATGCTACGTATGTGGGAGCCCCAGTTCTGATCCCTTGCACCACATTGTCTACCTCACATCATGCACTGAGCCATGAGCACTGCTGAGAATGGCCCCCACACCACAAGAAAGGTCACTATATCATGAATCTTAATCAATTGAATCATCATGATTTTATCCTATAGATAGATGCGTCTTAAGAACTAATAGTTCAATAACTATGAAACAGTGTGCCAGAGCACACGAAGCTCAGGGGACCCTGGTCACACTTGCCCAGGTTGTCAGTATTTGTTTCTGTAAGGAAAATTCTCCATTAAATTAAAACAAACATACACTAGGGAACAGAACACAAAGTCAAAAGCAAGTTCTACCATAAGCCTGGAGTCTGCAGAAGTATAAACTACCCCTAGTGACCACTCGAGGCACACAGGGAGTTCACATTCACGCTGGTCTGTCCTTGGGGAAGCCATCAGCTTCCTATACTTTTACAGACTTCAGGAATGAAGACTTTCCTTCTTATTTGGGTGGGGAGACACCCCAACAATTCTTGGCCAATAGGGACTATAGCTCAAAGTGAGGGTCTGAGAATGTGATAATGTTCAGGGATTACTTAAATGATACTTGGATGTACTTGAGGGCTCCAGGGCCATGTAAACAGTACCAGGTTAGAGGCACCAAGTTATGATAAGGTCTGAACCAGGGCCGGCTGCATGCCAAGCACTTGCCTTAAACCCTGTACTATCTCTCAGGCCCCAGGATTTCTTCTGAATCCTTTCCTCCCAGCTCTTAGGGGACCACTACAATGTCCAAATGGGGAAATCGCTTTCATCTGTGGGACTCACTATCACACTAACCCAACTTTCAGTCCACATATTGGTGGACTACAGACTATGCTCCCTCTAAAGCAGATGGATTCTAATATCTATGACCCAAAGGACCAAGGCTTGCACCATCATTCCCCTTCCCTCCAGGATGAATGGCTTGGTCTCAGTGAGGGGCCAGAAAACAAGAGCTAAAGGAAGCAAGCACGAAGGCTTTTATATGCTTGTGACCGCAACAAACTCACGCTACAGTGTCAGTGCTGACTGCAGGGCTCTGATTATGAAATATGATGCATGTGGAATTTAATGACTTGCTCTGCCCTTCTAGCGAGTTCACTGCTTTCCAATGTCATTTTCTGTTCTCATCTGAGTGGTAATAAAAGGAATATCATTGACTGTGGTAGCTTGTAACCACTGTGTGTTTTACAATAAATTGCATTTCAGGACCTTTCTCCCCAGGAGAAGCATGCATGGTCAGAAGGATTATTCCAGGAGCAGCTCTGGGATCCCTTGTCTTCAGAACGATGGGGAATGAGGTGGAGCTGCCCTTTTAAGGAAATTCTTCCCTAAGAACACTCATTTTTCAAGCAGTTATAGATCAAAGATCAGTTTGAACTATGGGGCAGAGGGGTGGGCATGGGGAGTAGAGAGTGATAAAATACAAATTCCGAGGCGAAAAAGACTCTAGTCCAGTCATCTGTAAAAGGGACAGGTGTGATTTCTCCTCAGTTAAGGGGAGGAGCACACACACTCTAGAATCCATCTCCTTCCTAGACCACTCCAGCTGATGGACCTTCTCTCATTATCCTACCAGAGGCCACCTTCATTTGGGAACAGGAAGGAGGAGAAAGTAATCCTCATCAGTGACATTTCATACCTACCTGTGCCAGGTTCTCTTGGGACAATGCTGTCTCCTTCAACAGCATTGGATAATGAGGCTTAGTTACCAACCCCTCAACTAGCAAAGGAAGAAACTCAGACTAAGCACCTTTCCTTGTGTCAAGATTCAGGACAGGACCAGGGACCAGCCAGCTCATGGATTCCCATGTGAGATACCAAGGGCCAGACTATATTAATGCACCAAAGTGCCTCAGGTCCCAACCCAGGTGTGCCAGCAGAGAGGTGAGATCCAGACCAAAGGTCCCAAGCAATGGAACTAATCAGTAGACAGAAAGTTTCCTGACATTGGGGGGTATCCAAGAACAACAATATGGTCACTACAGAGAGGCTATGTGGGAGGTGATAATGACACCAGCCAGGCTAAGATCGGTGATTTTTCTTTTTTTTTTTTTTTTTTTTGCTTTTTTGGGTCACACCCGGCAATGCTCAGGGGTTTCTCCTGGCTCTGCACTCAGGAATTACTCCTGGCGGTGCTCGGGGGACCATATGGGATGCCAGGGATAGAACCCAGGCTGGCACGGGCCGGCCGTATGCAAGGCAAATGCCCTACCCACTGGACTATCGCTCTGGCCCACCGGTGATATTTCTGACTGTGCTATTTTCATGATGAAATTCACTGATGGGCTCGACACAGTCTTCACATTTTGGTTAGTGAAGAGATCAGCTTTTAAGGGTCAGAGCTGAGACTGTCCATACATTGTAAAAACCCACATTAGCCTATCAATGATGGTTTGTTTTGCAGCCTAAAATTTGTGGGTCAAAAAGACAACCAGCAAGTACCAAGGTCCCGGGAATAAAGACTTCCTAGAAGACAACTAGTTCTTATAAAGACAGATTACAGTGCCACTCAATGATTATTGCCTGGAGTGTTTCACACACTCTTACTGATTGTCTACTGAGATACTTACAAAGGAGAATGCATGCACTAAAGTTTTCCCACATCCCCTTTTATTTTCCCCTTTATGCCTATAGTGGGGGACAAAGGAGAGGCGTTTACCACTGATTTGTTAGATTTCTTCAAAAACCCCTTTTCACTCCCCAACTTGTCTCTATCACTGGTTCTTGTCCCCCCTGAGCCTACAAGCAATGGAGGTGACCACAAGTAATCACCATGCCTAAGAGTTGTGGATTTCATAGGTAATTTTATTCTCTCGCTCACTCTGCTTTCAAATACATTTGAATGTGTTCCAAAGAGATGAAGGTCTTCTTAAATGTCTACCTCGGCCTGGTATAGGAGGGAGGTCCATGCCACAAGCATTTCTATTAGAAATGACAAATTTATAAAGTAAATGCAATCTGTTCTGATGAGTGTATAAATAAAACATACAGAATAGATGCTAAATATCATTTAAATGTAGGATTTGGAATTAAATCAAGGTTTACTTTGTTGCAATAGTAAATAAATGGGTCAATCAGACTTCGTTGTGCTCAGGTCTTACTCTGACTCTGTGCTCAGGGACCAGTCCTGTCAATGCTCAGAGGTCCATATGAGGTGCTGGACAGTGAATCAGGAATTGGGCCAGACCCAGGTACATATGCAAGGCAAACACTTTAATACCTGTTCTATCTCTCAAGTCCTTCAGTAGAATATATTTGATTACACTGAAATCAAAATAGACCTCAATAAAAAGTTCTAGCTACTCTAGATCACTAGATCACTAGACATCCCATTGTTCATCGATTTCCTCAAGTGGGCGCCAGTAACATTTCCATTTGACCCTATTATGTGCCAGTGTAGCCCAATGGCATCTGGTTGTTTCAGGAATACAAAGAGCCTCAAACCGTTCATTCATGGTCTGGACGAAGAAGTCTGACCATCTTGTATGTGGGCAGCCACGTGATCTTTTGACATCCATTCGGTAACGGCTCTAGTAAGTAATGGGTCTAGTCCAGTGGTCATCTCCAAATCGCATTACATGTCCAGTCCATCTGATTTTCAATGCCTTCACAAATGAGACAGCGTCCCTGACTCTGGAACGGCCACAGAGGTCGAAACTCCGGATTCCTTCTCTCACTTGAGTGAGGCGTGATATTCCAAGCATAGGCCTTTCGATTCCTCTCTGGGAGACCCGAATAGCATTCTCATCCTGCTTTCGTAGGGCCCAGGTCTCTGCGGCGTATGTTAATGCAGGGAGAACAGGGGAGTCAAAGAGATGTGCCCGGAGCCAGAGGTTCTTGGGCCTTTTTAGCTATTTCTTCGATGCTTTTGAAGGCAATCCATGCCATTCTCTTCCTCCTGTGCAGCTCAGGTTTTAGGTCATTCATCATGTTGACTTCTCGACCTAGGTACACATAACTGCTACATTCAGAGATGTTTATTCCATTGAGAGTGAATGGGGCCTCTGGAACTAGTTCATTTTTCATGAACATAGTTTTGCTGAGATTCCGCTGTAGATCTATCTTTCCACATTCTCGGTCGAAGTCAGCCAGCATTCGTGCCGCTTGGCTAATGCTTGGTGTTAATGGAATGATGTCATCAGTGAAGCGGAGGTGGTATAGTTGCCGATCGTCTATCTTCACTCCCATTCCTTCCCATTCTAATTGTCACATGATGTTCTCGAGGGTGGTGCTGAAGAGTTTTGGTGAAATGGTATCACCCCTGCTGAACCCCTCTTTTGACATCAATGATCACTTCCTTGTAGAATGGTGAGATCCTGGTGGTGAATCCGTAATACAGCTCACGAAGGATCTTGATGTATTGGGTTTGAACACCCTGTTTGGCTAGGGCTTTTATGACCGCTTCAGTCTCCACAGAATCAAAGGCTTTCTTTAAATCAATGAACATGAGATAGAGCGGCATCTTGAATTCCCTACAAAACTCAATGAGCTTGGTTACCATGTGGATATGGTCAATTGTGCTGAATCCTTTTTTGGAAGCCAGCTTGCTCGCATGATTGTCCTTCATCTAATGTTCTGCCAATCCTGTTCAGGATGACTCGAGTGAACAGCTTGTAGATGACGGACAACAGGCAGATGGGGCGATAGTTGCCTATGTCATGAATGTTGCCCTTCTTGAACAGTAGAACTGTCCTGCTGGTTTTGAATTGGGAGGGCACCTTGCATTCAGACAGGTAGCGGGTGAAGAGCTGAGCCAGTGTATTGATGAGTACTGGCGACAGATTCTTCAGGTGTTCAGGTCTGACTTTGTCTGGGCCTGGTGCTGTTCCTTTCTTTTACTGACAAAATGGCATGTTGGATTTCAGAAAGGAGAAAGTTGGGAATGATATATCCATCCTGCGGAATTTGGTATGTGGGCAGGTGGACGTGGCTATCAAAGAGATCTGAGTAGAAGTCACGGATAATCTTCTCCATTGCCTTCCTGGAAGATGTGATAGATCCATCAGGGTGTCAGGAGGGTACTCATCTTGGTCTTATAGTTGGCAGAGGACAGGCTGGCGTTGCAAATACTTTTCCTGGCTTCTTCTGCATCTTCCAGTATTTCTGCTCTTCTCTCTTTGAGGTCTTCCTTTATCGCTTCTCTGCACTGCTTTGCAAGCTTGGACGTCAGCATTTGGTCGCCTGAGGCTCGTGGTCTTGCCACGTGGCGAATGAGCTCGAGAGTTTTTGAAACAGGCGCCTTTTGTGTCTTTCTCTTTCTCGGCATTCTTTGCACAATCATGGAGGTGCTGAACCAGTCAGTTGTATTCTTCATCAATGTCATCAATGATGATATCTTCCCATGTTGCCGCAATGGTACCAAAGAGTTCCCAGTTGGTGGTCGTTCTGGGAGTTCTCTTCTTAAACTTTACAGCCTTTTCTCCCCATTGCGTGAAGTAGAATTTTGCATGAAGGAGATGGTGGTCCGATCCTGTTTGGAATTTGGGGACGACAGCGACATTGGTCAGGCAAAACCTTCAATTGAAGATGATGTGGTCAATTTCATTGTGGAACTGTCCACCAGGAGATTTCCATGTCCAACGTTTCACTTCAGCCTTCTGGAACTGAGTTCCCATGAATGGTCTTGGTGGGCATGATGAACTCAGATAGTCTCTCACCCTGTTCGTTCCATTCTAGGCCATAGATGCCAATGTGGAGTTCTTCAGTCGATCTTCTCGGTCCTGTCTTGGCATTAAAATCATGCCTCTTTCATCGCGTGTCCCTAGGACGAAGTTCTCCGGTGTCAAAAATGGCATGATGCAATTTACGCCTCCTCGTCTCAGTCAGACCAATAATGTCATACTTGATCTTTTGAGCTTGCACCATCAGGTCCTCAATATATGCTTCCAATGCCAGCATATGTGCATTGAAAGTATAGACAGTCATTTTAGTTCTTCTTCGTTTTGACAGCCTAGTTTGGCCCTGAAATTTTATCAGGTACTCCTTGTTCGTCCTTCTTAGTGCTGCTGTGTTAAGGGCTCTTTCAGGGTCGGAAAGATACACATTTTTATTACTGGTTTTGGCATATTGAATACGCATCAGACAGCTTGCCAGGCTCTGCCGTGTGGATGGTGTATTCTCAGTAGCTTGCAGGGTTCTCTGAGAGGGGTATGGAAGTAAATCGTGCAGCTGTGGAGCGGCCACGCGCGCAACGGAGAGAGCTGGTATCTGCTCTGCCTGGGGTATCTGCGCGTCCGACGTGAAAATAAGGAATGAAAGGCTATGTCCACACTGGGTCTTCAACAGGTTAGAGGGTTTCTAGCTACTCTATAAATAAATAAATAACAATATCTGAAAATTTAGATGAGCTATCTTTTTTTTAATTTTTTTATTTTTTACAATTACAAAGATATACAATTAAAAAAGTTCATATTTGGGTTTTGGTCATACAATGTTCCAGCACCCATCCCACTACCAGTGCCCTAGATGAGCTATCTTATTTACTTTACCTTGAAAATGACAGCATTCACTTCTTTGATTGTATTTCTCACTGCTTGGCGCTGTTTTTTTTTTTAATTTTATTATACCACTGTGAAATATACAATTACAATTACAAAGCTGTTCATGATTGGGTCTCAGGCACACAGTGTTCTAGCACCTAA
The DNA here is from genome assembly GCA_021461705.1 of Cryptotis parvus. Taxonomy (NCBI): domain Eukaryota; kingdom Metazoa; phylum Chordata; class Mammalia; order Eulipotyphla; family Soricidae; genus Cryptotis; species Cryptotis parvus. The sequence continues at coordinate 226,068 of JAJIBD010001551.1, read as the reverse complement.
CCCTTCACCACCCCTTCCAATAGCCCCAAATTCCCCCACCCAGCCTGCCTCTATGGTAGGCATTTTTCTTCTCTCCTTTTCCTTATCTCCTCCTTCTCCTTCTCCTCCTCCTCCTTCACCTTCTCTTTCTCCCTCTCCCTCTCCCAACCCCTCTCCCCTCTTCCTCTCCCAATCACTCTTTCTCCCTCTCCTCCTCTCCTTCTCCTTCTCCTCCTATCACTCTCTGTTTGGCACTGTTTTTAAAAGCCCCAGAAAGCATGAAATTTGGGCAACTATTTCCTCTATTTGAGGAGGTTATGGCATCAGATTGTAAATGTGCATCAGGTACATAAAATTGTTCTGTGGTTATTAAATGCCAACTAAAATCAGTTTTTAAATCATTATTTTCTAGGAAGTCACTTCTGCAAAATATTCTGACCCGAAAGAGAATTGCCTTGAGTCACTGCACATTCATAGGGCAAGGCAACCCAATGAATCCAAAATGGTAGCAGTAAGTGATAAACAAACCCTCGTGAGGATTACAGCTGCCTGGGTATACATCTAGGTTGAAATGCACACATCAATAAAGGAGAATGGCTTTCTTAAAGACACACTCCCATCAGACATGAATACTATAGTAAAAACCCACTAAAGTGAGTAGGGGGACACACTGAGAATACTTGAAGTAAAAATGAAAAAGGAATCAAGAGGGATTTGGGAATTTACTAAAGTTCAACCATGAATGGAGCAAATAAATACTATTTCCATAGCAAGAGATGTCAACCAATGACATCCAGTCTCCATAGATCAAATTCATATTTAATTGGCCTAAACTCAGAGTACCTAAGGAAACTATTTGCTTTTCTCTCTGACTTACTAGCTCCATCTACCCCATCCCTCTTCAAATCTCCCCAGTTTCCCCAGTTCCCTCCCACCTCAGCTCTCTGCACATGCCACCCCCTTTGCATGGCTGGAGGTACCTGACTTTTGCTTGTTTCACTTCTCCTAAGCCTTAGGCTTAGGAGAAGCCTAAGGCTCTTGAATGTCACAATACCTAAGAGATCCTCCCTGGAGTCCCTGTAATTCTGCAGGTCTCTATCCTTCCGTCCTCAACACTTACACTACTTGTCATTATGTAATTTATTTTTTTTTGTTTTTCTGCTTTTGGGGTAACACCCAGAGATGCTCAGGGATTACTCCTGGCTCTGTTCTCAGGAATTACTCCTGGAGGTGCTCAGAGGACCATATGGGATGCCAGGGATCTAACCCAGATAGGCTGTGTGCAAGGTAAATGCCCTCCGTGCTCTACTATTGTTCTGGCCTCCTATTTTATTTATTTTAAATTACATGTCTCCTCCACTGCACTGAAAGGTCCATAGAACAATTTTTTTTTTTGCTTTTTTGGGTCACAGCTGGCGATGCTTAGGGGTTATTTTATCTTATATGCCCAGATCATTGCTTTAAAACTGACTTTAGTATCCAGGTTAGGATGGGGTCTGAGAACGTATGTGCTGAAAGAATAAGTGATCGTGATCTAGCAAACTCTGAATTGCCTGCACAAGATTCAGAGTTGCTCTAGTTTTTAAAGAGAACTTACCTAAATGATAAAAATAACAACTTACTATCAAGGTCAAACATAGACTGAAATGTGATGCCATGAGAACAGCCCCGAGACCTTCATCATGTGAGATGAGGATGTAGACAAACATGATGAAAGATTCTTACAGACTTTCAGAGTTCTCTCTAGTGAAGGAGTCAAAATGTGGGGAATTCTGGATAGTAAAATAAACTTTCACCTGGAAAGAAATTTTGAATAGTGTTATTTCCATAACGAGAAAGATCACCAACTTCAACGAACTCAATTGAAGAACATCAATGAATTCAATCAGTACCACTCTGAACCCTAGAAATCCTTCTCAAATGCTAAAGACTAGAAGATCAAAGCTGGGTTTCCCAGACTCTCTTGCATGTAGCTCTTTTCACAATGACAAGGTTTCACTACCTGTCTCCCAAGACACAAGAAGAGGATTAAAGTATTAAAATAAGACTAATAAGGAGAATTTACCTTTTCTGGAAAGTATGGTCGAGATTCATTCCATCCTTTGGAGGGGATTCTTGTAATGGGTCTAGGGCCAGCAGTAGGGGCAGTGATGTATTAAACTGACAGTTGCCCACTGAAGCAGACTATGTAATCTGTGACACAACCTGGCAACAGTTCCCTTAGCAGGTCAGTTCTGTAGTATGGTCCTGGGAATTGTCCCTGGAGCCAACTGGAGTTTTTCCAGCTAAATTTCTGTGATTTATTTAAAATCCTTGATTTAACCCTTGTCTCCTCTAAATCACCGGAGAAGATTCTGATGACTATAATAGGACATCAAAATATATGGAAAGAATCATGTTGAGTGAAATTAGTCAGAAGGAAAGAGAGAGACATAGAATGACTGCATTTATTTGCATGACATAAATATACTAGGTGATCTTACCGAAAGTGGAAATTACCACAAGCATGTGGGAGTCAGAGGTTGGTTTAGATAGAGAAGGGAACATGTGTGAATAAATGTATAAAGTTCTGATGCTAACATAGAACTGAGCATTAAATACAGACCAAAAATGCAATGATGGCTTCTAAGTGTGCGTAGTGCACTTAGAAGTGTACAATGTGTGGGAGAAGGAGGAGAGAGAGAGGGAGAGGAGAGGAGATAAAGAACCTGCCATTTAGGCAGGATGTGGGAGGGGAGGGAATTGGGGACATGGGTGGTGGCTGGGGGGGCACTGGTGGAGGGCGGGTGCTGGAACACTGTGTGACCGAAACCCCCAAGCGTGAACAGCATTGTAATTGTATATCTCAGGGTGGTATAATAAAATGTTATAAAAAATAAAATAAATAAAAAATAAAAAAGCAAAACACTGAGAAAAAAAATAATTCACTAAAAAAAAATCATTTCATGCTCCCATGAATATCAGAGACAGTTATGTTCAGGAAATTGTATATTCTTTTCCAACATAATTTGGAGACTATATATTCTTTAAATATAGTTCTCTTAGGCCAAAGTGATAGTACAGTGGATAGGGCATTTTTACCTTGTATGCGACTGACCTGGGTTCAATCCCTGGCACCCTGTACGGTTGTCTAAGCCTCACCAGGAGTGATCCCCTGAACACAAAACCAGGAGTAACTTCTGAGCACTACTGGGTGTATCCCACCCAAATAAATAAATAAATCTAGTTATCTTTCCTACTGTGATATACGTGTATGTGTGTGTGTGTGTGTGAGAGAGAGAGAGAGAGAGAGAGAGAGAGAGAGAGAGAGAAACCATGTCTTCCATGCTTACACCAGAGTCCTAAGATCTTTATAATTTCCTAAAACATAAGAACACATGAACATCTCTGGTATTAATATTGGTTCTTTGGCCCCATGAATGATCTGGGGATCCTAAACCTCTGAGAAAATCCTAAATTATAAAAGCACTAGTAGCATCTTTTGTTCCAGCTCTCGGTGGGCCAGACCTAGCTTCTGTAAAGACCAAATTATGATTAAAAGCTTGACATTTTCAGTTCCACCTCTTATCCCTCAGAGAGAAGGCAGGGGCTGGAATTGAAGTTAATAATTGATTATGCCTTTGTGGGAAAAGTTGCTATAAAGTCCTATTAATACAAGGTTTCCGGAGCTTCCATGTGAGTTTGGGTGAATTATTTAGCTGAAGAGAGCCTGGAAGTTTCACAACAAATTCCCACATAACTTGCCTGAGCTCTTCCCTTTGGATCTTCATCTGTGTCTTTCATCCTATCTGGCAAGTAAGTGCAAGTCAACTGTTTTCCTGAGCGCTGTTTACCATTAGAGTCAATTAAAAGAATCTGAAGGAGAAATCCTAGCAACTTTTGATTTAGAGCTGGTTGGTCAAAAGCATAAGTGACAACCTGGGTCTTGAAATTAGCATCAAAATTGCAACAAAGAGGGCAATCTTTTGGCTCCTAATCCCAGGATCCAAACTGTCTTTAGTGTCACGATTGAGTTAGAATGTGGACACCTGTCTATAGTTTGAAGAACTGCTTAGTGTAGAGCAAAAGCACTAATATTTAATGTCTAGAATTGTCTAAATTGAGTTATACTGTGTGAATAGTAAGTAAATGATAACAACTAAAAATCATAGCAAGAAAGGTTTTTTTTCCTGTATAAGCAGTAAACAAAGTCTCTCTATCATGTCTACTTACAGTAAAAACCCACTATAAGTAAGCATAAGTGTGAGTGTGTACTTGCTTCAGAGAGAATTTGGAACAAGAATTATGTGCCTGAACCAAGAAAACTTTTAGGGGAAAGGATGTCAAAGATAATAAAATGAGAGCTCTAATGGGGGAGACCAGACTAGACAATTTCTAAAATTAAAAGAAATGAAGAAATACACCAAGTGTTTGCAAATTGACAAATGGATAAAAATTATGTTGGCTTTATCACTGATGTATTGAGTTACTTCTCCCCCATGCCTAAAATTAAAGAAAATAAAATGATACCAACTCTTTCTCAATGAATATAAAATAGAAATACATGATCCAACTATAGTACTCATGAGTATTTATCCAAAGGACAAAAAGAACTAATTAGAAAATATATGTGCCCCACATTCACCTATACATTGTTCACAATAACCAAGAGTTGAAACCACCTAAGTTCCTATTGATGGATGAGTGAAGAGGAAGCTTTATTCCATTGTATATACAGAATATAATTTTGTTTTTTGCTTTTTGGGTCACACCCGGCAATGCTCAGGGGGTTACTCCCTGGGTCTGCACTCAGGAATTACTCCTGGCGGTGCTCGGGAACCGTATGGGTTGCCGGGGATCTAACCCAGGCCGGCATGGGCTGACCATGTGCAAGGCAAACGCCCTACCTTCTGGACTATTGCTCCGGCCCCAGAATATAATATTATTTAAAAAAGGCCTTCAGTTGCAAGAACATGGAAGAAACTAGATGTTATTATGCTTCCTATAATAAGACAGATGGAGAAGGACAAACACTAATTTTTCTGCTTGGTTCAAAAATAAACAAATGAGCAAATCAGCTTTTAGACAATAAGAACAATAGAAAGCTTCTGACAGCAAAGGAGAAAGTTGGATAAATCCAGTAAACCAGGTCAAATGTATAAGAAAGAAGAAAAAACTAGAATCCTGATAGTGAACATAACATAGTATATGCAATTGTTGATGTAGCGACTGAAATCCATATAACATTAGAAATATTAGCACAGAAAGAATACACAACTACTGGGGTGGATAGTAGTATTATTAAATACTAAAAGACCATAGAGGGGCTAGAATTGTAAAGACCATTTTCCTAAGTGGAAAAAGTGTTTTCACAATTATATTGGTCATTGTGTGTGGCCTACTGGAAAGGCTCAGGGGAAGCCATTACCCTAAATGAAATCAATTAGCCTAAATGTGGGTGAAGGAACTTGAAACACAGAGCAATCTGAGCAGCAGCTTAAGGTCACTCCAGCAAGGACACACGTGTGCTATTTTGCTGCAATGTGCAGGGTTGCTGGGAAGCATTTCGGTTGCTTGTGGTGGAAAATCTACCCAAAACACCAGGGAGAGCTTCCCTGGCCACAGAATCCTTGGCCACTGGACCAGAGAATCCCTGACCCAGAAATCCAGGGATTTCTGGATTAGGAGAAATTTCCTTGAAGGTCATCTAACCCAACATTTTCTACAAATGACATGGCCTGTGATCTGATGCTTGAAAATTTGGCTTAAGAAATGGGGATCGAGCGGTTGTAGAGCTTGTTTAAAGGGATGGATAGAGACAAGGCTCAGAATTTTATTCCCAGCACATTGTCTCCCTTGCTCTGGTGGCCCCCAGCACTCCTGGACCAGTGCACCACAGGGACTGGTCAATCATTGAGCCAGAAAGCTTAGAAAGCATCTCTGGGGGTGATCTGCCCCTGCCAACATTACTCAGTGCCCCCAAAGAGAGACATGAAATCATGTTATTTTTTTTAATTCTAGGAAAATCCTCAGTAAAGATCCAAGAGCCTGATAACCTCAAGGAAAAATAAATTGCAAACTAAATTTGGGGATACTTTCTTGGAATATCTTAATTTTACATTAAATAAACTGGATTCAGAGCCAATTCCCAGACTTCCAAAGACCACACAGCTGGACAACGCCCACCCAGGACCCAGGTCTCAGCCCAGTTCTCCACCTTGATCAAATATTTATGGCTGTTTTGTGACTCTTCCATTTCTTTTACTATGCATGAAAAAATGTTAATAACTATCCCTCTCCAAACACTCTTTCCCTCTGGAATAACAGATCATGAGAAAAGGGAAGTTTGCCACGGGGAAGGGACATTATCATTTTCATACAAATACTAAAACAATCCTGAGCTCTCAGCCTGAACTAAGCTACCTTAATCTTACCTATGTCTCACACTTCAGGAAGCTAAGTTTAAGGGGGAAAGAAAACCAGCCCCGGAGCCCTGAGTTGAATCCATTTCAAGTGTTCTATCTTAAGCCTCTCCGTTTGCACTCAATTTGTTTTATCGCATAGTGATAGGAATTAAAGGCCTTCACTGCAGTTTAGGCAGCTTGCCAATACCTATTTTATAGCAATAAAATATGTACAAATTAAGGAATCTCATGTGGAAAATTCATTCAACAGCCTCAAAAGCCAAATGAATGGTAATTACTTTGAACACAATGTGGCAGCAATCAAGCACGATTGGCTCATGCTTTTAAATGTACGTCTACATTTTAAGAACGAAGATAATTATGAATTATGAAAATAACTAAGGAGACAATGGCACAGCAAAGCTGTTGTTTATGAAACATGAAAGGGACATTTTCCGAGGAGAGGGGGGGAGGAAGCCATTTCCCACACCTGCCAGGGACTGAGGACCGGGACACAGTTACCCAGCACGGGTTGTGGATCTTTTCTTTCCTGTCATTACCCTGGTGGGGGTGGGGGAGTAAGGGGGGGCAGGTACAAAAACTGCTGAGCCCCCATGAGGGCAGGGGGATGATGAAAGCTCTAGCTCCATTGCCCATCCTGGGGGCATTTCAAGGCTCACCCATGTGTCCACACATCATGGTTCGAGTAGATCTGGCCCATGTTAGGCCCAGAAACATGAATGTAACTGTCCTTGGGGTGATCAATTACCAAACCTCTTATCTCTAAATGGAACTGTCCAGAGGAACTGTTCATTTACTTGAGATGGTTTCCATTGATGGTCTCTATTTTACGTGAGTCCAGGGGCAAGTTCTTCAGCCTCTATGCTCCTTAGTTGTTTAACTTGATAGCTCAGGATTGGTCAAATGGTTTCCAACATACCATGTGTCTGGGTTGCAGTGAAGATGGTGAATGCAGTGGGCACGTGGAGTGAGACTGAGGCAAGAGCATTCCAGAAAGGAGGGCAGCCAGCACCTAAGCCTGAGCACAGTCAGTGCTCTTCAGAACAGGGTAGGTAAGTCACAGGAGTTAACTGGTGATGAGGAGTTCAAGAAATAGTACAGGGAATAAGGCACTACCTTGTAAGCATCCACTCCCAGTTCAATCCCTAGGTATTGCCTAGGGTTCGTTGAGCGCCCCAGGAGTGGTCCCTAAGCACACAGTGTCAGGAGTAAGGCCTGAGAGGCATAAGATATGAACCAAGACAAACTTCCCTCAGCAAAATCAAAACCAAAAAAAGAATTAGTGATATTAGCAGTAACCTGAGTTCACCTCATGTCTGAACTCATAAATTATTATCTATCAACTTTTGTGCTAAGCAAAACTGGCCATTTGTGGTGGAATTGGGGGGTTGAGGAATTGCATGATCTGACCTAGTGGTTTCCCTTAATCTGTCTGAAGATTTGACTAAAGGGAAATAGAAGTAGGGGACTCAGTTAGGACTCTGTGGAAAAATGCCTAAGAATGATGATGGCTGGTATCAAGACAGTGGTTCTGTGTTGGGGACAGATTTTTTGCATTGCCAAGGAGAGATTGTTCTCTTTCTGACAAGCCATTTGCGTATCCTTAGTCCAAAGTGATTTCCTTCTTATATAAACATTAAAGGAGTGTGGGGGGCAGGTACATGTGAGTCAATTTGACTCTGAATTGATTGCCCTTGGATATCCTGTCATGTTTTCTAACTATAAGCCCAGTTCCATTTAAATCACATCTATTTTGTCATACCCCCGGTCCTCTATGAGGGACTGGATGGTACCAGGGAGAGAGCCAACCCTGGCTACCAAATGGGCCAATTGATGTAGACCCTGGTCTGAACCAGCAAAGCCAGAATCAGTTTCATCCTGACGAGCTATGAATGGGTTTGCAGTGGAAAAAGCACTTAATAAATGCCCTGGAGCAAATCAAAGACTCTTTTATAACCAGAGACAGGATCTTGACGGGGTTTGGAAGAGATGATCAATTTGATTTGGGGAACATAGATTGGATTATATGATGTGAGTCCAGGAGCAAGCTGGTAGGTGGGATGTCACTCAACCGTTCTGCAGATGACCAGACTCTTAACGTATTTGGGGTGCTTGGGGAGCAGGGCTCTGGGCAGGATTAGCAGTGGACCTCCTATCTACCAGTCTTCTATGGAACTAAGAATCCAAGAACCACAATGATAACAAGTCTGCCTTTGTGACAAATGTTGGTGGCTGTTCCCAACTGGTGGCCTCATTTTTAATTTTCCAATACAGTTTCACAGAGATGTACTTAGTAGACCCTTTAACACACAGCAGATAAATTCCAAGACCTCCAGAAGATGCCCCAGGCTGGACTTGAGATCTCAGTATTGCCTCATCCATGCCCTTCTTAGGGCACAGTGAACCCAGGGAGACTCTGCCTTGGCCTTCACCTAACTCTGTTTCTTAACATTGAATCCTGGGTCCCATTTATAGGAGAATTGGTGCTGCCAGAGAGCCGTGGAGCATTGCCACCAGCTGCCATTCGCAGCTCAAAGGGATGACTTGCATCTGTCTTTCATTTTATTTCTTCAAAGTCTCTAAAGCTATTAACAGATACAACTTAATGCCAAAGCTTCGTGCTGACCTTTGTTCCCATTCCTGTCAAATTTCTGGCCTTGAGGCGAGCTGCTTTCTGCCCTGCCCTCTCGGGGTCTTTCAATCCTCCCTTAGACCTGGACTGGTCACACACCTCTGACCCTAACCCAGCAGTGGAGCACAGACTGGTGTATGGCTGTCCCTGAAGAGGCTGGATTCTGACTCTCTCCTTCCTGGAATCTCTTTCTACATCAGTTATTGTCCTTCTTCCTTCCTGCAGACAACAGTCCCAAAGGTGGCCACCATGTCCAGGTACTGTGGTGTTTTGTGATGGCTCAGCTTTGAGTGAAAGAGCTGAGAGTAGGGGACAGAAAAAGTGGATCTAGGTAGGGGTCCTGTTGATGGTGAAGATGAAAACAGGATCTTTTTCTGGGGGTCATTTTGTAGTATGGACAGAGGTCAAATGAAGACCCTGGTCACTGAAGCTTAGATGATGTCACAAAACAAGGGAGTCTCCTTTAAGTTATTGTCATGGAGCTTGTCCACTTGCAGGTCAGAGAAGGGATATGCTAACTACTCAGTGAGCTGCCATCCTGCCTCAGAGTAAATGATTGGCCTCAGAGTAAATGATTGGCACTCAGTAGCCTCAGTAGCCTTTGAGGAAACCAGAAAAGGAAGAGTGACTCAGATATGGGTGAGCTGCAGTGTGATCAGGCCACCATGTGGTGTGATGCTGGCTATTGGCAGCCACATCAGAGGGGACATAGTGAGGCAAGCACTGAATGGAGGCATCAGAGAGGTGCTATTAGGGCTGTCACTCCATGTCTCCTGCTAAGAAAAATGGTCCCTTCCCACTGGGCTCTGTGCCTCAACAATGGCGTATTTATCACCAATCCTAAGCAAAGGTTGCTCCTAAGGGGTTAAGTCCCAGCACTTCCAGCTTGTGCTGGGAGCAAGTGCTGAACAAGGGGCTTTCCAGACAGATATGCATGAGCCCATCTGTGGGGGGGTCTCTGGCTGGCCATAAAGAGGACACCGGCCATGTGTCTCTGTGTTTCTCTGCTCCTTCTCTGCACCAGTGTTAGGAGAGCAAGAAGTCAGGCCCACTGGAATAAATGGTTGGTTCCCAGAATTTGCCACTTCCTCCAAATCCTTCAGTAAGTTCCTGACCTCTCATATGCATCTGTTGATGCCTCATAAATCGCCTCCAACACACAGGTGGTGCTTCTTCCCATATTCTTAGGCTTTCTGAAGTTCTGCAAAGAAGCTTTGGAAAAACTGCTGCCTTCCTTGGGCCTTGGTGAAAACAATAGCAGAGCAGATGGTCTCATGGCTGCGTATGCTCGGGCCAGAGTCCAGACCTCATCTTCCTGCCAGCACCAAGGCCTCTTCAGCTGTCTGGAAAGCGTCAGGCAGAGGCCAAGCAGCTGCAAGGCCGCTGTGAGCACCAGGCTAATCTGTGGCCAGGCCTGGCCATCCAGGAGTCTTTTCCACAGCTGCTCTCATGCTCCCAGAGTAGGTCTCCAAATTGATTCTGCCCAATCGAGGTTCACTGCACAAAAACGCTGATGGAAAGCAACACCTTAGGATGAGATGGTTGCCAAATGATGGGTTAAACAGCTCTTCATGTGGAAATAGATCTTCCGGGATCAGAATAACAGAGGACCACAGGAGCATAGAGCTCATTAATTACACAGATGACAAGAAAATTACCCTTTGGATACACATTAGCAGAGATGTAACCAGTGGGCGCAGGGATTGGGGCAAGCCCCTTCCAACAGGGCCATGCACATGACATGATGGGTTCTCTGGTGGGGAAAGAGAGAGGTGGAGATGCAGTGAGGACATGCATGTCTTTCTGTGGCTCTCTAAGATGCCAAGAATGCTAGCACCCACCAGAGGCCAGCAGTTTTCAAACCTAGCCTAGAAATTCCCACCAGATCTAGCCCCTGGGACCCCACTTGAGAAACATTTACCTACTGTCCAGGAGGAAATGGGCCTGACTGAGAACCTTCAGGTGAATCTGGCATGAGAACCAGCCCATAGGGTAGGAAAGATAGTACAGCAGGGAGGTTCTTGTCCATGGTCAATCCAGGGTCAGTTGCCAGCACCATACACTGGCCCCTGAGCACCACCAGGAGTAAGCTTTAAAGACAGATCCCACAAAGCCAAGAGTAAGCCTTGAGCACTGCCAAGTGTGGCCAAACACCAAACTGTAAAAAAAGAGGTCCTGTCTATATGGGCATGGCAAACTCAACAGGCAACTTCCTGAGATGCAAGGTCCAGTTTATTCATTAGATGGGGAGGATACAGGGACCTCTGGGCCATTAAGAAGAAGAGATGAGAAAACAGCTAAATCAGAACACACATCCATACCCCAATTCACTTTCCAGGTGGGAAGTCAGTTTCCTGAGAACCTAGGGGTGAGGGAGACTAGGTACCCTGGTTCCGTATACATGTTCCTAGCCCCTGCTCAGCAGGTGGTCAGATCCTTGACACCCACTGAAGGGATTATAAGGAGGAATCTAGAGACGGTTATGAATCTCACACTCACAGATGAATTTCTCATAGGCATTCTGCCCTGGGCACCCATCTGGCCCTACTCAGCCAGCCAGTCCATCTGGCACACTCTAAGTTCTTGTCTGCCTCCTGGATCCACCTCAGCTCCCCCCTGGTCTACCCTTATCATGAAATCCAGTCAATATAAGAGGAGAGAGAGAGAAAGGGGAAAGAGAGAAAAGAGAAGGAGGAGGAGGAGGAGGAGAGAAGAGAAGGAGGAGGAGGAGGAGGAGATGGAGAAGAAGGAGAAGGAGAAGGAGAAGGAGAAGGAAAAGGAGAAGAGGAAGAGGAGGAGGAGGAGGAGGAGGAGGAGAAGAAGAAGAAGGAGGAGGAGGAGGAGGAGGAGGAGGAGGAGGAAAAGGAGAAGAGGAGGAGGAGGAGAAGAAGAATAAGAAGAAGGAGGAGGAGGAGGAGGAGGAGGCTTGCCAGAGGCAGGTTGGGGATGGGGAGAGTTGGGGGAAGGAAACTGGAGACATTGCTCCTGGGAAATGTGTACTGGTGGAAGGATGGGTTCTGGAGCACTATATGACTGAAACCGAATCGTGAACAGCTTTGGAATGGTCTATCTCATGGTGATTCAATAAAAACAAGTTTTAGTTGTTGTGTTCTCTATGCACAGTGGAATACTATGTAGCTCTGATAATGACCAAAATTCTGCAATCTGCAGAAACATGAATGGAGTGAGAGGATGTTGAGCTGAGTGAAGTCAGTCGGAAGGAAAGGGAGGGGCATGGAATGATCTCATAAGTGGAACTTGAATACACAACAAGACAGCAACAAGGGAACGAAGGCAATAAGGGGGAGAACTGATCCACACAATTGAATAGTGGGTTGGGGGAAGGGTGTCGGGGTCCTTGGAAGAGGGAGGGGGTACAACCGCTGAAGTGTGTGGATATTGTAATTATATGCAAGAAAAATCGTTATTAATAGATTGTTAGACACAGAAGCTTGTATCACTTGTCTTCCTGTTGTTCATAGATGTGCTCAAGTGGGCGCCAGTAACGTCTCCATTCATTGGGAATGAAGTCCATTATTGTTTCTGCTTTTGGCATATCGAATACACCACGAGTAGCTTGCCAGGCTCTTCCATGGTTCTGGGTTCATCCCCAGGGGCCCAGTCCTTTTCTATGTCAGACCATCAACCGTCCAGGGCCCAAGGGATAAATTTAGTTTTGTTCTAATTTAGAGTTTATTGTACAATTTAAGTGGATGGATCTAGTTCCTTCCCCAAATGTCCAGGACTTCTCTTTACCCATGAACAGCATCACTTGTCCTGTCCCTGGTATTGCCTGGTCCCATATAGGACTTCCCTGTGACATCCCACATAGTCTACTCCCCTCCTGTAAACCATGGCCAGATCTCATCCCTCTACTGCTCTATGCCCCATGTATTTTTTCTTAGTCTCCAGTCGCAGCCATATGCATGTGAGCAAGACCCCTGTGCTCTGTCTTGTTGCTGGACCTCCTGACTGTTGTCCTGTCTTCCTGTCCTGGTTTCCAAGTCTCCAGCCACAGCTATGTTCACATGAGTGATGCTCCTGTGCTTAGTGTCTGTGCTTGCCTGGGCGTCCAAGTCCTGCCTGAATCTGTGCTTTCCTGGGCATCTGAGCCCTGCCTGTAGTTAACCCAGCCCTACCTGATCCTACAATATGCAAATTAAAGAGAGAGATGTGGGATTAGGAAGAGAAATTTTTAATTTAATAAAATATATTTTTTAAAAAAGAGAGATAAAGGGGCGGTACTCCCCGACTCCATGGGGGCCACCATCTTCCACATCCGGACTTCCCTCTAGTCACAACTCCACCCAGAAGACCAGACTATCACAGCCCAGATCATACACACACACACTGCAGCATTTTTTTTTCAATCCGGCCCAGGTATGCTGAACCAGAGACTCTCAGACATGGGGCAGAGCTGCTCCCTTGCTCTCCCTGTGCCCAGCCGCTCATGAGGCACCCGGGAGGTATGACAGGGTCTAGGCCTAGCATGCCACCCTAGCAGAGCCTCACAACAAGCCAGACGACTTCCCGACTCCATGGGGGCCTCCATCTTCCACATCCGGACTTCCCTCTCGTCACAACTCCACCCAACAGACCAGACTATCACAGCCCGGCTCACGCAGCCATTAGCGCCCGCGGTTCATCAATAACTGCTTTATTTAGAGGCGACTACAAGAGTATGCCACCCACACGGCAAGCCTGGCAAGCTGCTTGTGTCATATTTGATATGCCAAATACCAGTAACATTTATATTAGGTCATTCCCATGACCTAATATAATGGTTTGAGGCTCTTTATGTTCCTGGAGCAAGCAGATGCCTTTGGGTTCTACTAGCATGAGACAGGACATATGGAGATATTACTGGTGCCCGCTCTAGCAAATAGATGATGAACGGGAAGATAGTGATAGTGAAAGGGTGGTAGGATAGATCAGAAAACTAAGCCCAACTTTCTGCTGCCTACAAGAGACATTTGAAAAGTCAGGGCAAAACAGACTAATATATAGAAGCCAAAAAAACAGAAGCTGCCTGGTGCAGAGTTCATAGCAGGGGTCTGGATCAGCCAATATACAGCAGCACAAAGCATTGATGAGCCCAGGTAGGCCCAGGCAAGGGCTTCCAAAGGCAAGGAGGAGCCACTTAGCCTACTGAAGTCCTCCTCCTGCTCCTAGTGGGCCTGTATCACACCAGGGACACAGGAAGGCAGAGGAACTTAGAGGGAGGAGCAGGCAAAGGTCAGGAAAGGCATGATTGGGTGCTCTCAGTCCCATAGCAGGCTGAAGGCTATGTGCGAACAGGAAGAGCCCACTCTGAGCTAGCCAGCAGGACCAGCAGGCAGCACGTCCTCTTAGTAGGACAGGAAACAAGAACGTTCCAGTCTCCTCCTCCTGGCAGGGTTGAGGCTGAAGAGCAGCTGCCGACTGGTGTGGGCTGGCTTGGGCACGCACTGAATCTGGTCCCCAGTGTGGAGGCACCTGTGATTCTAATTGAGAGAGACAGGGGGAAGAAGGAGCTGATCATCTCCCATTAGGAGTAACAGCAAGCCCTGTGTGCAGGGTAGGCTTGGACACTTTCCCTGCTTGTTGGAAATGTCTCCCCTACACTTAGAACAAACTGAGGAGCAAACATGTGCTACCTCCAGCCTCTATGGAAACCAATGAGGGCCATTCTACTACAGACAATACTTTCTTTTATCTTCTAAAATTATATTAAGGCACCATGAATTACAAAGTCATTCATTGTAGAGATTTAAACATGCAATGTTTTATCACCAAGTCAACCACCAGTGTCAACTTTCCTTCACCAGTGTTCCCAGTTGCCTCTCCTACCCTCCTGTCCCACCTGTCATCTTCATAGGCTCCTTTTGAAGTTTGGTTACTAACGTTTTAGTCTCATGATTTCAGTGTGGTTGAGTTTGTGGTTTGGATATTTAACTCTATCATTCCTTAACACTATCTGCCCTATTTGGTGAAATGGTATCACCCTGCCGAACCCCTCTTTTGACATCAATGATCACTTCCTTGCAGAATAGTGAGATCCTGGTGGTGAATCTGTAATACAGCTCACAAAGGATCTTGATGTATTGGGTTTGAATGCCTTTTTGGCTAGGACTTCTATGACCGCTTCAGTCTCCACAGAATCAGCTTTCCTTAAATCAGTGAACGTGAGACAGAGCAACATCTTGAACTCCCTACAAACTTCAATGAGCTTGGTTAACTTGTGGATATGGTCGATTGTGCTGAATCCTTTTCAGAAGCCAGTTTGCTCGCATGGTTGTCCTTCATCTAATGTCCTGCCAATCCTGTTCAGGATGACTTGAGTGAACAGCTTGTAGATGACGGACAACAGGCAGATGGGGCGATAGTTGCCAATGTCATGAATGTCTCCCTTCTTGAACAGTAGAACTGTCCTGCTGGTTTTCCATTGGGAGGGCACCTTGCATTCAGACAGGTAGCGTGTGAAGAGCTGAGCCAGTGTATTGATGAGTACTGACGACAGATTCTTCAGGTGTTTGGGTCTGACTTTGTCTGGGCCTGGTGCTATTCCCTTCATTACCAATGAAATGGCATGTCAGATTTCAGAAGGGAGAACATTGGGAACGACATATCCATCCTGTGGAATTTGGTATGTGGGCAGGTGGACGTGGCTATCAAAGATATCTGAGTAGAAGTCATGGATAATCTTCTCCATTGCCTTTCTGGAAGATGTGATAGATCCATCAGGACATTGGAGGTAAGTCATCTTGGACTTGTAGTTGGCAAAGGACAGGGCGGCGTTGCAAATGCTTTTCCCAGCTACTGCTGCATTTTCCAGTATTCCTGCTCTTCTCAAGAACATCAGGGGACAATTAGAATGGGAAGGAATGAGAGTGAAGATAGACGGTCGGCAACTACACCAACTCCGCTTCGCTGATGACATCATTCTAATTACACCAAACATTAGCCAAGCGGCACAAATGTGGCTGACTTCAACCAAGAATGTGGAAAGATAGGTCTACAGCTGAATCTCAGCCAAACTATGTTCATGAGAAATGAACTAGTTCCAGAGGCCCCATTCACTCTCAATGGAACAAACATCTCTGAATGCAACAGTTATGTTTACCTAGGTGAGAGGTCAACATGATGAAGGACCTAAAAACCTGAACTGCGCAGGAGAAAGAGAGTGGCATGGAATGCCTTCAAAATAATCGAAGAAATAGTTAAAAAAGACAAAGAACCTCCGGCTCCAGGCACATCTCTTTGACTCCACTATTCTCCCTGCATTAACATACGTCTCAGAGACTTGGGCCTACGAAAGCAGGATGAGAATGCTATTTGGGTCTCCCAAAGAGGAATCGAAAGAGCTATGCTTGGAATATCACGCCTCACTCAAGTGAGAGAAGGAATCCAGAGTTCTGATCTCCGGTCGACCATTCAGAGTCAGGGATGCTGTCTCGTTTGGCAAGGCATCAAAAATCAGATGGGCTGGACATGTAATGCGATTTGGAGATGACCGCTGGACTAGAGCCATTACTGACTGGATCCCACAGGATGTCAAAAATATCACATGGCCGCCTTACAAGATGGTCAGACTTCTTTGTCAAGACCATGAATGAACGGTTTGAGGCTCTTCGTATTCCTGAAGCAAACAGATGCCATTGGGCTACACTGGCATGTGCTAGGGTCAAATGGAAATGTTACTGGCACTCGAGCAAGTCGATGAATAACGGGATGTCAAGTGATCAAATGATCAGCCCTATTTCTTCTCATTGTCAGTTCTCCCTTGCCATTACTCATTGTTTTTCCTTCTCCTTTGGGATCAAGGGTGATCTAGGCATCCTTCCTTTAAACCACTGCATTTTTTCCCATTTACTCTAAATGCCACATATGGGTGGTATCATCCTGTGTTTATCCTTCTTCTGAGTTAACTTCATGTAACATAAGATCTTCCAGTTCCATCCATGTTGTAACAAGATGCATAATTTCATCCTTCTTTACAGCTGCATAGCATTCATTTATATCACTTTTCTTCCCATTGTTCATCGATTTGCTCAAGGGGGCTCCAGTAACATCCCATACATCCTGTCATGTGCTGGTGTAGCCCAAGGGCATCTGATTGCACCAGGAACAAGAAGAGCCTCAAACCATTCGTTCAGGTGTGTGAGGTAAGAACTCTTCCTAAGATAAAGCTTGGGAGGAGGTGGTGAAATGTTTGTGAAACAATGGTGGTGGTGGTGGCGGGGGACTTGTGCCTGAGTATAAGGAGGTGGTATAGGACAGAGTGGCAGGCTGACTCTAAGGGGATAGGATCTGGATTAAAAGTTCTAATGAGTGGGATGCCAGAAAAATTGATCCAATCATTGTTCATTGTCACCAGACGCTTTACTTGGTTCCAGAAATGGTGCATGGCACTCTGGTCTGCTACTGCTAGTTGGAATCAGCAGTGGCACACATCACCACTGCTAGGGAATACCTAATGGAGATCAGTAGCAAATGGGCCAAGAGGCAGAGTCATTCATTGTCACATGATCCAAGATGGCAGAACTGTTCACTGCCATATGGCCCAAGATGGTATAGTTGCTTATTAGTACATGGCTCAAGATGGCACAAAATGCTGCAGCTGCTCATTAGAGAAGGTCATACAGCAAACAGATTGCTTGATACCGGGCAAGCAACAGGGCTAGAAAATTTCCCCTGCCATGTGTTGGGTGAGAAGTGCATTTATAATTAAAGGAAAATTTTCTTACCAGCCTAAAGAAGTAGCTGGGTATGTTTGTCAGCTGAGTATGTTTTACCTTGAGTCAAGTACTCTGAAAGATTTATCAACAAGTCTAATCTCTGAAGAATTTAGTTTGATGGGTTGAGGGACCAAATCGGGCCCTCATTCCATTTCTGTTTCAGGATTTTTGAAAACATCTGGGTTACTGGGTGAGAGAGAGGTTGAATAAGTTCAGCAAACTCAATCACGGAGCATGACCCTTTCAGTATACAGAGAACAAGATACTCTGTATACTGATAGTGCAGATAATAAATAAGAAGGACCTTGTGGGTACCATCTAGATTACATGAAGCCCATGAAATTAAGATGTATTACTTTATACCAGCCCGCTCTCTCCCTTTTTCCAGTGTTTTACATACTAGATAATCTCAGAAGAAGGGATTAGTCCTTGGCATCATCCTTTATTTAGACCTGTAGTAGGGTGTGGTACCACCCTTCTACATTCTTCTACTATCTAGAAGCTGTTTAGGGTTCTTTGTTGGCAGGACCCTCCCCCTGAAGTTAGGATGACTTTTGTGTATATAAGGGGACTGACTTGAGGTGCTACTCTCTCTTTGGTAGGACTCCTTTCTGGTAGGACCCTCTTTGGTAGGACTGCTCTCTGGTGGGATCCATTTGGTGGGACTCTCTCTGGTGAGATCCTCTTTGGTGGGAGACTTGGGCTCCCGTGTATAATCTAAGATCTGACCAGAGCTAGAGTTCTTCCACTATATTGGACTGCAGTGCTAGAGCTTTTTGTACTTTTAAAAATCTTTTTGGAACTGTGCTGGATGAGCATTCATTCCGCAATTGCCTCGGAGGAAGAAGAGAACTTCTGCCCTGATACTGTTGGGGACCCCAGCAGCTCCCCGACAGAATGATACCAGAAACCAGTCAAAAGAAAATAAAAACTCACAAATGTGTGGAATTTAAACGTTCTTTCATTTGGGGGTGGGGGAAGTATTGGGCCACATCGGACAGTATTTAATGGCTATTGTCACAATGCCAGTGAGCCCTGGCATTGTTCAGGGTACCACATATGGTGCTGGAGAGGAATCTGGGGTCTGCTGCATAAAATGGTGTACTCCTAACCATGGCTAACAGAAGAGATTGCAAAAAAATTAGGAGAAATGAGACACAAATGAAAAGTTTAAAGTGTGATGTGTCAAAACTGGAAGATGAGCATTTTTTATTAAGGGTTTTGGCATATTGAATACTCATTGGACAGCTTGCCAGGCTCTGCTGCGGGCGGTATACTATTAGTAGCTTGCTGGGCTAAGCATGCCAGGAGTAATTCCTGAGTGCAGAGCCAGGAGTAATTCCTGAGTGCAGAGCCAGGAGTAACCCCCTGAGCATCGCTCAGTGTGATGTCACTCTCCACCCTGACAAGCAGGTTATACCCTTCAGTCGCTCCATGTAGCTGGAGGACACATGGCCTGTGCCCCGGTCATCCCACTGGCAGTCCTTGATGAGTTCAGCAAACATGGCGGTGGTAAAGATGGTAAAAGAAAGATGACCGCCAGGTGTCCGTAATCGTGTCATCTTGAACAGCATTGGCAGAACATTAGATGAAGGGCAACCATGAGAGCAAGCTGGCTTCTGAAAAGGATTCAGCACAATCGACCATATCCACATGGTAACCAAGCTCACTGAAGTTTGTAGGGGAGTTCAGGATGCCACTCTCTCACTTTCATTGATTCTGCGGAGATCGAAGCCCTAGCCAAACAGGGCATTCAAACCCAATACATCAAGATCCTTCATGAGCTGTATTACGGATTCACCAACAGGATTTCACCATTCTACAAAGAAATGATCATCGATGTCAAAAAGAGGGGTTTGGCAGGGTGATACCATTTCACCAAAACTCTTCAGTGCCACCCTTGAGAACATCATGCAACAATTAGAATGGGAAGGAATGGGAGTGAAGATAGACGGTCAGCAACTAAATCACCTCTGCTTCGCTGATGACATCGTTCTAATAACTCCAAACATTAGCCAAGTGTTGTATGACAGATCTAGCTAATCTGGGAGCTTTGTTGTTTTGCCCATTCACAGTTTAATCTATTTAAGCCAAGGTTCATTCTAATGAGACCTCTCTTCTATGTAAACACTGCTAGAGGTGTGGCAGTTACAGAAATCACCTTGATTGAATAACTTCTGACTTATACATCTACGAAGACGTCTATGTTTTCTAGATTGGGCACAGCTCCTCTTTATACTCACTGCACCCAGTGTGGGACAGTTAGAATTTACCAGGAGACTACCACCCTGGCTACGTTGAGACTATAGGAAGACTATAGGAAGGATCATACTAGTTTGCTCTCAGCAGGAGAGTGTGACCCTTTCAGTACATGAGAACAAGATACTCAGAATCACCCTGGTGCAGATAATAATAAGAAGGACCTTGTAGGTCCATCTAGATTACATGAAGCTCATGAAATTAAGATGTATTACTTTATATCAGCCCTCTCTCTCTCCAGTGTTTTACATAAGAGATAACCTCGGGATTAGTCCTTGGCTAACCTTTGTTTATACCTGCAATAGGGTGTGGCACTGCTCTTCTACACTCTGTTTAGGGTTCTTTGTTGACATGACCCTCCCTGTCACAAATCGGATTACTTTGGTGTATATAAGGGGACTGACTTGAGGACCCTTCACCTTTTCGCCGGCTTTTAACTCCCTGCGGCTTTTGGCTTTTTGCTCTTTGGCCTTTTGCTCCTTCTTCTGGGTAGGACTCATCTCGGGTGAGATCCTATCTCTTTGGTGGGAGACTTAGGCTCTTTTGTATGGTCTAAGTTCGGACCAGAGCTGGAGTTTGTTTATTATATTGGAGTGCTGTGGAAGAGCTTTTGTACTATTAAAAGTCTGTTTGGAACTGCACCGAATTGTGAGTTTTCATCTGTTCCCCGAATCCTCGGAGGTAGAAGAGAACTTCTGTTCCTGACACTGTCGGGTACCCGCGGCATCCCCAACAGCCAAGTGGCACAAATGCTGGCTGACTTCGACCGAGAATGTGGAAAGATAGATCTACAGCTGAATCTCGCAGAAACTATGTTCATGAAAAATGAACTAGTTCCAGAGGCCCCATTCACTTTCAATGGAACAAACATCTCTGAATGCAACAGTTATGTGTACCTAGGTCGAGAAGTCAACAAGATGAATGACCTAAAACCTGAGCTGTGAAGGAGGAAGAGAACAGCATGGAACGACTTCAAAAAGCATCGAAGAAATAGCTAAAACGACAAAGAACCTCCGGCTCTGGGCACATCTCTTTGACTCCACCATTCTCCCTGCATTAACACACACCTCAGAGACCTGGGCCCTATGAAAGCAGGATGAGAATGCTATTCGGGTCTCCCAGAAAGGAATCGAAAAGAGCTATGCTTGGAATATCACACCTCACTCAAGTGAAAAGAAGGAATCTGAGCTCCAACCTCCATCACTGTTCCAGAGCCAGGGATGCTATCTCATTTGCCAAGGCATCGAAAATCATATGGGCTGGACATATAATGTTATTTGGAGATGACTGCTGGACTAGAGTCGTTACAGACTGGATCCCATGAGATGTCAAAAGATCACGTGGCCGCCCACCTACAAGATGGTAAGACTTCTTTGTCAAGACACTGAACGAACGGTTTGAGGCTCTTTGTATTCCTGAAGCAAGCAGATGCCATTGGGCTACACTGGCACGTGATAGGGTCAAATGGAAATATTACGGGCACCCGCTCAAGCAAATCGACAATTAATGGGATGTCAAGTGATCAAGTGTCAAAACTATGAGATACAGCGGGAAGGTGACTCCATGGTACAGCTCCTGCTTCCTTTGCCTGAGATTTGGCTTCAGTCTTTTAAAGAACAAGGGAGTCAGGATCAATTCATGGGATGTGCTCACACACACACACACACACACACATATAATATTTTAAAATGTTTAATATTTCACTAATCTTGAAGCCCTATTATCCTTAGCTCATTTTGGAGTATTTATTATGTCACTAGACTGTGAGTTAGAGAAGAGAGTGAGAATATTAGAAGCAGTAATTTAACTTAATTTCCAAGAGGATCTGGGTTGCAGGGATAGAGGGGAATATATGTGTAAGAGAAGGGAATACTTGTACAAGATAGAGGAGAAATACATGTGTAAGAGAGGGAAGGAATGCATGTGTAAGAGAGTGGAGGAATGTTAACGTAAGAGAGGTGAGGAATACATGTGCAGGAGAGGGGAGGAATGTGTGTGTAAGAGGATTCCCTGGAGCGCCTGTTGCTAAAATTCTGCCCCATGAACACGATGAGTTGCTAAGAGCCAATTCAGAGATAAATAACAGAACCAAGAAACTAAGGGCTCAGACTCTCAGGAACAGTGATCTAAGTCACCCAGAATCATCAACCTAGAAGATTGTTCTGCATCTTTCTACACCTGTGCACTGGTTCCTGTCTTGCATACAGGCACAGAGACCAGCAATTCCAACCAAAGACAGAGATCAGTGGTTTCAACATTCATATATCTGTGGACTATCAACCACCACGTTAACTGGTGGTTGAAGACCACTGACCTAAACTAAATGAAAGTTTGGTGGTTGGTAGGGAAAGAAATCTTTGGAACCCACACTGCAGTGGGGAATACAGGTTGTTCCAGGTATAGACTTGTGCTCTGTCTTTCCAGAGAGGATGCCTGAAACTATGGAAAGAAGGGATTGAACAGAACATTGGTTGTCAGGGAGCCATTGGCATCCCCAACAATATCAGGAAATGAGTTCCCTTCTGCCTCTTTGGAGGCAGACAATGGATTAAAACTCAGGAGTCCAGCACAGTTCTAAAAGGCTTTTACTAAAACAAGCTCCTCACCTACAATCTAAAATAATGGGATTCCCCAGACCTCTTGGTCACAACTTAGACCATGCTCTCAGACCCAAGTCTCCCACCAAAGTAGAACCTCTTACCTCAAGTCAGTCCCCTAATATACCCAAAAGTAATCCTAATGTTCAGGGTTTGTCATGTCAACAAAGATCAACAAATCAGCTTGTAAGTATGGACCTTGTATCAGGTCTAAACAAATGGTTAAGCCAGGGACAAATCCCTTTCTCTGAGATCATCTCTATATCAAAACACTGGCGAGAGTGAGAGAACTGGTATAAAGAAATACATCTCAATGGATACATATCATGGGGAGAAACACCATGATTTCATGGGTTTCATGAGTTTAATGTAATCTAGCTGGTACTTAAACGTCCGTCTATTTTCTATTCTGTACCATGGTGATTCTGAGTGTCTTGTACTCTGTTTACTGAAAGGGTCATGTTCATCCGCTTGAGGGAAAACTAGCATGAACCTTCCTTAACCTTAAACGATAGTCTCAACCTAGCCATGATGGTAGTCTACTGATAAATTCTAACTGTTCCATGTTGGGACCAGTGGGTATAAAGAGGAACTGCATCCAATTTAGATAACATTGAAATCGTAGTAGAGATCATAGTAATATTTCAGAAGTTACTGAATCAGAGTCAAATCATTCTTGTAACTGTCACATTCTCCACCAGTGTTTACAAAGAAGATATATCTCATTAGCATGAACCCTGGCTCAAGAACATGTAAATAGATAAAACTGTGAGTGAATTAATCAGTGAAGCTTCCAAGCTAGCTAAGCCTGTCATCTAATAACTGGTGGAGTGGATGTATCAGAATCTTCCCTATCTATGTGCTCTGGCTGAACTTTCCAGTCCTCTATCTTGCTCCAGCTACCATTGAAGCTCTAAGTTTCCAAAAGCTTTCCCAGTGCAACTGGACAGGCTTCATCCCAGGTCCATTCTGTCTAATGTCTACTTCCTTTTCTGGACTTGTCTGGGGACATTGTCACTGGGATGATTAAGACTTTATGGTCTCAGTTCTTGTCTCCTCAAGGAAAAAAAATTCATCAGGAGATTTCAGGAAGATAGAGCAGAAGCAAAGTTACCGTGAGTTAAAGTGAAATCCTGTATCCTCCAAAGATTAGGGAGTGGGCCATCCCCACCAGGTCACGTTGTGTGGATTTTCATTTGACTTCCCCATGTTTTATTCTCAGTATGAGGCCTACCCTGTTGTCCTGCCACTTCCACCCCAGAGTTCATCTCTCTTATGTCTTTGAGGAGAAGGCATTTTCCCAGGCCCACCTGCCCATGGGTGAGAGTGAGGGACTCCATTCTGCCCCCTCATTATATGTATCGCCTACGTATCTCACCCTATCTTGGCTTCTGTCCATGAGATGTCCAAGGATAGAGGAAGGAGAAGAGAGCAAGCAATAGGTCCTCAGAGAAGTCCTGAACATACCACTGTGCAATACACAATTACAAAAACATTCATGCCTGAACCTAATTAGGCCCCAGGACTTCTCTCACTTGAAGTACATAAGCTGAGGCTATTCCTCAGCCGTGGAGACAAGGACAACAGGTGCATAGAGAAGACCCCTGGAGTCTGGCATACTCCTTCCTCTAGCTGACCCACCCTTGGAGCTAGACAGCTGTGACACCTAAATAAATCTTTTTCCCTCACAACAATTTTTTGTCTCTTGTGCTGTTTTTAAACAGTGGAAGCTACATTAGCATCTCTGGAGCGCCCAAGGGAACTCTTTTAACCATGTGTCTCCTATCCTCCTGCTCATGCCTGACTCCTCACAAACATCATGAAACACCTGTGGAACCACATCACACGTGACCAGGAAATGAGGCGTGAAATCTTCAGAGCCCTCTTGGCTGCTGGAAAATGGAAACTAATGGCATCCTTTGGCCTCCCCTGTTACTGTCCAGGAATCTTATCCCCTTTCAAGAGACAGAGAGTCACATAGGAATGCAATGAACAAAGCAGAGTTTATGGTGCTGGCTAGCCAGGGTCCAGCTCCCACATGGACTCGCAGGTCCAAATAGGCAGGAGAAACCTTGAACCTTTTCAAAAGGCCCCTTATGAAGGCTCCTCCTGTCCATCACAACAGGGCCCGTGAAGTACATAGCCAATTAGTTGATACTATTCTATCTCTAGCCTATCCACTCAAGGTATATTGCTCCTTAGCCTATAGGTGTGCAGTCACATGAGCAAGTAGGCAGGGTACATCCCGCATGTATACAGGGTCATCTCCCGGCTGCACCTGTCCATCCAGGCAGGGTATGCCCGCCATGAGCCCATCCAGGCCTGGCACATCTTGCACTAGTAAGGAGGAAGGAAGGAAGGAAGGAAGGAAGGAAGGAAGGAAGGAAGGAAGGAAGGAAGGAAGGAAGGAAGGAAGGAAGGAAGGAAGGAAGGAAGGAAGGAAGGAAGGAAGGAAGGAAGGAAGGAAGGAAGGAAGGAAGGAAGAAGGAATGGAAAGAAGGAAGGAGGGAGGGAGGGAAGGAAGAAGGAAGGAAGGAAGGAAGGAAGGAAGGAAGGAAGGAAGGAAGGAAGGAAGGAAGGAAGGAAGGAAGGAAGGAAGGAAGGAAGGAAGGAAGGAAGGAAGGAAGGAAGGAAGGAAGGAAGGAAGGAAGGGAAAGAAGGAGGGAGGGAGGAAAGGGAAGAAGGAAGGAAGGAGGGAAGGAAGGAAGGAGGGAGGGAAGGAAGAAAAGGAAGGAAGGAAGGAATGAAGGAAGGAAGGAAGGAAGGAATGGAAAGAAGGAAGGGATGGAAAGAAGGAGGGAGGGAGGAAAGGGAAGAAGGAAGGAAGGAGGGAAGGAAGGAAGGAGGGAAGGAAGGAAGGAAGGAATGGAAAGAAGGAGGGAAGGAGGGAAGGAAGGAAGAAGGAAGGAATGAGGGAGGGAAGGAAGGAAGGAAGGAGGAAGGAAGGAAGGAAGGGAGGGAGGGAGGGAGGAAGGAAGGAAGGAAGGAAGGAAGGAAGGAAGGAAGGAAGGAAGGAAGGAAGGAAGGAAGGAAGGAAGGAAGGAAGGAAGGAAGGAAGGAAGGAAGGAAGGAAGGAAGAAGGAAGAAGGAATGGAAAGAAGGAAGGAGGGAGAGAGAGAGGGAAAGAGGGAGGGAAAAGGAGGGAATGAGGGACACAGCCAGCTAGACATGGAAACTAGGAAACCTAAATTCATGGAGAAATGACCAACGGAAGTCTCAGGATAGAAATTTGTCTTTGCAGAATCAAAGAACAAACACGAGAGGATGAACTTCAGGGAATAATAACTTTAGGTGGAAACTAATTGGAATATGATTTAGAATGTAAGTATTTGGGGAGAAAATAATCATGTGTATGAAATTGACAAATCTGATGGTAAAACCCAAAGACCTGTACATGGAAAATAGTCTAAGTGAAAAGTAAAGTAATTATTTCCCCACATTTCCAAGAAAGGAAATGTAATCACAGTTAAAAAAAATAATGGCCCATTACTGAACAATAGTTAGACAGGCAAAATACTTTAAATTTTATGTATGAGTTTTCCAAGCATCCTACTGAATTGGTAGGATAGAGACAGGAAATGGTTCACACTGAGGGAGGAAATGGGGAAAAGAGCTCATTTATCATCTTCCACAAGAAATACAAAAGACTACACAATAGAAAATGTTTAAATGGTTACATCAACAAGAAACAAACCAAAAAAACTTGCTTTCAGTGCATGCGATCGTCTGCCTGCCGCAGAGAACTGCACTCTTGGTCTGAAGTGAAGGCTAAGCATGAAATTGTCTCATTTTCTCCTCTGATGTCTGCCCTTTCTGGGTATTTCACTTCCCTTTAACCTCTCCGCCAGACCCTGTCGCTGACTGATCACTTTCAGATAGGTGTGAACTGTCCAATCCTCCCCTTTTTATTTTCATTTTAAAACTCAAATCTCAGCTCCCACTAAATACATTCTTCTTTACCTGCAGCAGATCCTTGGCCCCAGGATTCAGAGGCAGGGAAGAGAAAGGTTGATGATCTTTATTTGGGCAGGAAACAAGGATCAGATTACAGAGGTAGACACCTTTATTTGCCTTTTTTTTCTCCTCCTTGTCAAAGTTGCCAGGCTGAAAGGCCACCACATGATAAGTATTGGTACTGATTTGCTTGGAGGTCACTTGAGAGCCTTCCCATCCCCAGGAGGCCTTGCCCAAACCACCCAACCACCTCTACATCGCCTCTTGCTGCTCCTCTGCCTTCTCACAGGAGGGCCAAAAGTCTTCTGAGCAGAAGTCTCAGTATCCTCAGTGCCCTGCTCGAGCTATCAAAGATCGAGCAGCCTTGCTAACCCCCTTACACCCATCTGTTCCCTTGTCCCCACCTCTCTCTGACCATAGTGAACTAGGTCCCCAGACCAATGGCTAGATATCCATCCCGCAAATGAGACACTCCTACCTACTTCCTGTAGGGACCCCTCTCCCCCTCCTCAGGACACACTCTCCTTTCTTGGTTTAGAGCAGCAGGAGGGTATGTGCCAGAGAAAGTCTCTCTTCAGAGACTCCAATCCCCCCCTAAACCCCCCAAGCTGATGGTAAAATCCTTCTAGAGTTCCTGACATTCTGTGCTTAGAGACTAAAGTAGGCATAACTGCAGAAAAAGTCCAGAAAGGCTGGAGGTCTCCAGTGAGAGCTCCCTTTTCTGGATTTGGTCACTTCTAACACTCAGCAGCTGACCTGTATAAGAGGAGTATTTCTGAGAGTCACATATCAGCTGGGGAGGACAGCATGAAGAGTCCAGAGTGCAATGAGCTCGGGATAAGAGTTATCTCCGCTTATTATTTCTGCCACATGTTAGGGAGATCTTGGGAGATTAGCCCTGTCATCTTGTCAGTTCTCTTTCGATGGCAGGAGTTCTTAGCACCTATTATTTTCAGCTTTGAGGCTGCAGCTACAATTTGGAGACCAAAGCAAAATTCTATTTATCATCCCACTACACATGTTATTCAGAGCAATGAAGTTAAATACTGGGAGAAATTGCAAAAAGAGTAGACATCAATTGCCTCTCAAGAGCAAATGGCTTGAGGTGCGGATGTGGTGCGGGGCTTGTGACAGACAGAGCCTGGCTAAGGACCGTTGCTTCTTCTTATAAGCCCTTTTGTACTATGCGGCTTTTTAACTCAATGCATGCAGTACTTTGATCAAATTAATTCAATTTTTTGAAGAATTAGAAAACACACTGAGGATGTAAAAACATAATTGCATATGATAATTAGCATAGATCATTTTTGGTGCTTAAGAATATTATGACAATTCTGGAGAAATGAACACCATTCCTCCCAAGGTTGGCACCAAAGTGGCATTGGAAAGCTTTGGTATAGATGGTGCAAACACCCTCGAGTCATTCTTTAACTCCTTTTTTCTTCCCTCTCTTTCCTAACCCAAAGGGAAGTAGCCCACTTTTTTTTTTATTAAACTAAACATTTGAAGACTAAATTTTCAGTAGCTCAGTGCACTTTATCGCAAGTTTCATCCGATTTAAAATTCTATTATAATAGCGTTGACCAAAAAAGACAGTGCAGTGGCTAAGGTGTTTGCCTTGCATGCAGCTGACTCAGTTCAATCCCTGGCATCACATATAGTTCCCTAAGCACTGTAGAGAGTAATCCCTGAGCACAGAGCCAGGAGTCCACCCTGAACTCAGCCTTGTGCAGCCTAAATCTCTGCACCCCCAAAAAATAGTGTTAAATGTTGGAGGCTGTTTAGTACTTCATTAATACATCTTCCTGGCAGCAACTTGTACACACTAAGGTGTGTTTTGTACATTTGATTAATTGGGAACTAGGTCATGGATTCACCTCTCACTACTTTATAGGTTTTATGGGAGAATGAACTGGTCCATAACAAGCTACTCAGCAGCCAAACCAACCATGCTAGATCCTGGTTAAGACTTGGAAGAACTCAAGACAGGCTCATGTTGTTGTCTCGTCCTTTAGGGCTCTAAGTGTGCCCTAGAAGTGGGTCCACCTGACTGTGGGCTATGTGGATCCAGCAACCAGAGCAGAAAGGGTCAAGATGCATCTTCCTTAGTCTCACTTGCACCATAATCTGCTCTCAGCAACACTAATTTTTATGGAAACAGACATCACTGTTCCTTACCGTGAAGACGCCATCTCCCTCAGCAATATGTGTGTTCTTCTCTCCACTGCTGACCCTCCTTTTGGTCAGCTCCTTAAGAAAAAAAAACAAGCCCAAGTGACCTTATTTGATTCATCTCCCAAAAAGCCCTCTGCGGTATGGTCCAGATTCACCCATCAGATGTCTCTGCCTCTTGCCTTTCCAACTGTGTAAAGAAGAGGAGGTTCCAGTGCAGGTAAATAAGTTCATTGTCAAGGGAAGGTGTTGAGTGGTAAATACTATCATATTTCTACCCTCCCCACCAGTTTTATGGGATATAATTAACTTGTAACAAACGTCATTTACATCAAGTGTGAAATTTGATGCATTTTGAAAATTATAGCTGTATAGTGTTACCAGTATCATTATAAAAACAAAAATACTTTTATCATTCTAAAACTGCATCACTGGTCCCTTGAGGCCATAGCTTTGGAGACATAATACAAACAGCTTTGCATTGAGAGCTTGGGGAAAGTGGGGAGGATTGATAGAGTAGCTGGTCTGAGAATGAGAGTAAAATTGTGATGGTAAAGAGGAGAAAAGAAGGTCCCACGTGAAAGGAAAGCCATTATTCCACCAACTTGGACACAAAGGAATGGCAGGAAGGTCCATTTCAGGAAGGCAGAGTCCCCGGATGTGACAGAGGCTTTCGCCAGGCTAAGTTGAAATTTATGCGCTCTGTAATTGGAACATTTTGCATCGACCTAAGAGCATCAGACAGAAATATCTCAATGACGACTAGTTATTAAAATCTGGTGTTAGTTTTAGTTAGCTACTGTGGAATCTTCTAATCAGGAAGGGGTAGTTTAGTCTGGCCCAGGTATACAAGAAAGGAGTGAGATTCTGAGCATTTCAGTAGAGTGTGTAATTACTCTGGATGTTTCTAAGTATGTATTTTCTCCCTCCATCAAAGAAAGGCATTGGTCCAAGCAGCCTCTGTCTTCAAAGTACATAAGCTTCAAACTCACTTCCAGCCAGGAAAAGCATCCAGAATTTTCTTAGGACAGACAATTCAGACACTTGCTGATCATCTTTGCATCCACATACCATATATTATCTTCAAAATACCAGGGCAGGTGGAGGGAGAAGCAACATAAGGGCAGTTGTTTAGGGTCTCAGTTACTTTGCTGTAAGTAAAGGTGTAGCAAATTTGTGACTCACAGACATGGGGCAGAGCTGCTTCTGACTCTCCCTGTGCCCAGCCACTCACAAGGCGCCAAGGAGGGATGGCGGGTTCTAGCCCTGGCCCGCCACCCCAGCAGAGCCTTGTAACCAGCCAGATGACCCCCCACTCCATGAGGGCCTCCATTTTCCACATCCGACTTCCCTCTCCCTCAGAACTCCACCCAGCAGACCAGCCTATCACAGCCCGGCCTGGGCGGCCGCAAGCGGCTGTACATTTCCATCAATAAATGCTGGATGTAGAGATGACTTCAAGAGTATGCTACCCACACGGCAGAGCCTGGCAAGCTACCCATGTCGTATTTGATATGCCAAATACCAGTAACAATTATAGACCTCATTCCCATGACCTGATAGAATGGTTTGAGGCTCTTTATGTTCCTGGAGCAAGCAGGTGCCCTTGGGCTCTACTTGCATGAGACAGGACATATGGAGATGTTACTGGTGCCCGCTAGAGCAGATTGATGATGAACGGGAAGACAGTGATACAGTGATACAGTGAAATAAATGTAGCAGTCTTGTAAATAATAGTACCTCAATAAAAATGGCAAGTAAATATTAATAAATAAATAAAATTTTTGTATACTAAAAAATATACAAAGAGAGACTCACAGACATGGGGCAGACCTGCTACTGGCTCTCCCTGTGCCCAGCCACTCACGAGGTGCCCGGGAGGGATGGCGGGT
The DNA here is from genome assembly GCA_021461705.1 of Cryptotis parvus. Classification (NCBI taxonomy): domain Eukaryota; kingdom Metazoa; phylum Chordata; class Mammalia; order Eulipotyphla; family Soricidae; genus Cryptotis; species Cryptotis parvus. The sequence continues at coordinate 195,462 of JAJIBD010001551.1, read as the reverse complement.
TCTAGCCCTGGCCCGCTACCCCAGCAGAGCCTCGCAACAAGCCAGATGACCCCCTCCCCACTCCATGAGGGCCTCCATTTCCACATCCGGACTTCCCCCTCATCAGAACTCCACCCAGAAGACAGCCTATCACAGCCCAGCTCATCAAGATCCACCCTGCAGCAGTCTTTTTTTAAATCCGGCCCAGGTATGCTGATCCAGAGTCTCACAGACATGGGGCAGACCTGCTACTGGCTCTCCCTGTGCCCAGCCACTCACGAGGTGCCCGGGAGGGATGGCGGGTTCTAGCCCTGGCCTGCCACCCCAGCAGAGCTTCGCAACAAGCCAGACAACCCCCCTCCCTACTCCATGAGGGCCTCCACTTTCCACATCTGGACTTCCCCCTCCTCAGAACTCCACCCAGCAGACCAGCCTATCACAGCCCACCTCGAGCTGCCAATTTCGGCCGCGCAGTTCATCAATAAATGCTGGATTTAGAGATGACTACAAGAATATGCTACCTGCACAGCAGAGCCTGGCAAGCTACATGTGCCATATTTGTCATGCCAAATACCAGTAAAATTATAGAACTCATTCCCATGACCTGATGGAATGGTTTGAGGCTCTTTATGTTCCTGGAGCAAGCAGGTGCCCTTGGACTCTATTTGCATGAGACAGGACATACTCGAAAGCAAATCGATGATGAACGGGAAGTGATACAGTGATACTAAAAAATATTGGCGTTCTTAATATTATGTTACCTAAGCTTGTATCACTTGTACCATTTGTCTTCCCATTGATCATCAATTTGCTCGAGTGGGCGCCAGCAACGTCTCCATTCGTTGGGAATGAGGTCCGTTATTGTTACTGTTTTGACATATTGAATACACCATGGGCAGCTTGCCAGGCTCTGCTGTGGCTCTGAGTTCATCCCAGGGGGCAAGTCTTTTCTATGTCAGACCATCAATCAACCAGGGCCCACAGGGCATAGCCCTGGGTGTAGACAAGCCTGTCTCCTGTCTGACACCTGTCAACGCAGCTAGACACTGCAGCCACACCTGCAACACCTTGAGGGGCAGGCGTTATCAAAGCTACAATAAAAAATATTTTTCTGTATGTGAAGCAAAATAGTTTTTAACTGAAAGAAACTGAGAAGTGAGGGGACAGAAGAAGAGGAATACATGATTAGGTCTGGCCATAGGGTGTAGGTGAAGCAGAGAAAGAGGGAGACACGCTTATCCATGGCAGCAGAGAGGTCTCTGCACTGCCTGGCGTGCCCCAATATGGAACCGGACAGAAAGAAAGAACACACACAGTGTAGAAAGCGAGGCACTGCTCTAAGGGAGGAACAGCTCATAAGTCTACATCAGGATTTAGGCACCAAGTGATTAGCACCAAATATTTAAAACGGTCCTGCTTTCCTTCTCTTTGAAGGCATTGCTTTTCCTTATGGTTGCATATGGATAGACCCCTGTGACTGCCCAAATTGCACATCTAGGTTAGCCTGCTGAGGTTGAGGTGTGGAGCAAGTCTAGTCATACCAGTTAAGGCCATTACAGATCAGAAAACTGCCAGCTAACTGTCAAGCACAGAAAGTCAGGAGCTGAGGGGTCAGGCTAAGCACCTTGGTGGTAGCCCCTCATTCTTACACAATATTTTAGGTTGAAGTTTGTACTGACCAAATCTAACTTTGGAGAAGGAATCAAACCCAATGCTCAGGATCCATGGGAAAGAGGCCATGAACTGGTATTTCACAAGAACAACCAACATCCGGCATTTGCTCAGCACTTTGTAAAACCTTCCTGACTTGATTCTCACCACAGACCTGTAGGGGAGCCATCATCATGTCCATACAGATAAGCATCGGAATATCCAGAGGTAGACCTGCAGGAAAATGTCTAGACTCTGCAACCTGGTTAGAGTCAAGGGCAAGAAGCAATGGCTCCAGGGTGTTAGGAGCCAAAGCAACAATGACAAAGCCAAATTCCTAACTCATTGCCCATGGTTCTTCCCACTGCACACACTTCCCTCACCCTCCATGATGTAGGTATGGACTCAGACCAAGGGCTTCCCACACCAAATGGATTGAGTCACAGACCAGATATCCTGAGGTACATCCAAGACAGCTACAACTGTTGTTCAAATGCACAGCCCTACATCTAGCACTAACTTGTCATATATAACTCGGTGATTGCCTTTCAGCAGGTCGTGATTTACCTCCTCTGGGACTTCATCTCTCAGATAAATCCTTGAGCAAGCAGGTCAACAAGGTGCCTTTTGTACAGAGGGTTAAAATCCCATAAGCTTCTGCAACAAGGATGCAGTATGGTTTGAATATTTCTGGAACTCATAAATTCAAATTAAACATGTAGCCCCACCACCTTCTTGTGTGGGGCTCTGAGCAACTCAGTGATGTTCTCTGTAAAAAGTATAACAAAATGAAAAATTGAAGGAAAGATCAAGAGTGACCTCTCCTACATGGCTTCTTCTGAGTTAGTTTCAGACTCAGGACAAGACCCTCATGGTTGGTTGGCTTCCAAAGAATATATTTTGATGATGGAGGAAAGACATTTGCAGCCTATTGGGCAACAGTGTGGGACATATTCCTTCTGCTCTCTTCTAATTTGATCAACCATTGCAAGGAAGGTCCTGGGTGAAGCAAGGTCATTCTTGCACCATCTCTTTAAGGGCTGCTGTCAGTCTGCACCTTCCCCTCCCTGGAGCTGGACACCCACCCTCAGGCATTGCAGGGAGAATAGGCCCCACTGCCATCTAGTCCTTTGTCAAGCAACAGCCAGGCTCCTTCCTGGGTTCAGAATTCATATAACCAGCACCTATCTGAAGCTGGGCCCCTCTGTTTCTTTAGAAGGGAAGGGTGAAACTACCTGGGATGGAGAGGGGGCTGTATCAGTTCTCAGAGATGCCACCAGCAATGGGGGAGCAGTTGGTGCTGCACGGGTTTCTCCCATGTTCCAGCAACATACTGTGTGAGTGAGCCCACACAGTATGTTGCTAGAACATGGGGTGAAGGCAGACCCCAGGCAGCTAGGACCTACAATCCCACACACTCACAGTCACCCGAGCTCTTCTCTGGCTTGTCAGCTCACAGTTGGAATTAGACAGTCTCCTTCAGGTCCACAAATGCAGCAGACAGCCTGACAGTTACTTTTAAAAACTGTCATTCTCGCAGACAGCAAAGGAGAGAAAAGGATTTAGTGGCACCTGCATAGCCATAATTTAAACAGGTACTAACATTTTGCCATTTCGTATTTTATTCATTTTTTTCCTGAAATGAAACATTGAGCTATGCCATTAACACTGGAAGGGGCCCCCCACCCCATCCCTCTATCATTGGCAGTAGTGTGTGGAATTATACCATTATACCATTGTATATAATCAGAAGCAATCTGCATACCCACCCATGCCCCCAGAGGACAGGTCCCTCTCCTCATATTCTTTCTACAGTGCAGGACATATTATAAAACTGTGAAAATGAAGAAATCATCAAAGTATTTCTGACCCAAAGCTGAGCAAGGTGAGGCTACGGTGAAGACAGTGGCTTCATCTCATCCGAGTAATGCTCAGAGACAAGGAAATCTAAGCTTTCTACGGTTACTCTCTCGGAAGTCATGAGACAGGCTTTGAGGGCCAGGAGAGGAGGCTGGACTGGAATTCAAAGGGTACAAGGAGGTCTGTGGGGTACTGACTGCTCAGAGGGGTTTGCTTCTTAACAATTGAACAATACGTGTAAAGGCAGTTTATACATTCATCCCCATGTTTATTTCATCCTACAAGTATCTGAACAGCACTGTTTTATGAGTTTGAAATGCATGCAGCCTTAAATCATATATAAATCTTTTTCTGGAAAGTGTAAAACTTTCAGCTTTCTCAGGTTTCATTCCTAAAGTTCTACCGCATTCATATCCACTGCTGTCAGTATTTGTACTCCTGAGTGCATCTCCCAGCCCTGCTCAGCATTCAAACACCCCAGCAGGGGATGCTGCGTGATCTCCCCTGCTCAGAGGTGAGTGGCTCTGCTAGGGTGAGTTGATGCGACTGCAAAGGCAGGAGCTCACAGCCTAAATTCTCTCAGCTTAAATTCGCAGCCTAAATCACTGAATTCTCTGGGTGTTGGGCTTTGAGCTGCTAGCCTTAGGATCCAGCATTTTCCCACCACAAGACCCTAAGGGCAGGACCTAGAAATGGGCCCTGCCCATAAGGTTACACCCAAAACATCTGTCCTAATCCAAGCTAAGGTGAGGCAGAATGTGCCTGGTCTTCTGACCTCTGATCACAGGGATATGTAAATCAATGATTGTTACCTTGCAAATGTTACTTTGCAAATGCTAAATCTGTGATTGTCATTTGTTCTGAAGATTGTTTATCTCTTACAATGGTCCAGGAGCTTGCAAATGCCCTGTGATGTGTGCTTGTACCCCCTCTGCCCAAATATTGTATAAAAGTCTTAAACTGTATCCAGTAAAGCAAGTGCTGCTATCCAGAGCTCCCTCAGCATGGGTGACATTCTTTCTTTCTTTCCTTTCTCAGCAGTAGCAGCCGCAGGGCAGTTTCTCCCAAGTCCATCCCTCTCCTTTTTCCTCAGGGATGAAGTCTGGCAAGATCTAGGTCTTCCTCATTTGTGCTGGAGGCCACTGGCCAGGGCTCCTGACATCTGGGATCTGCCATTGCTCCCAGATGCAACTGTGTCATTTCTCAGTCCCAGACTGTCTGCATCACCCCCTGTATTTGGGGTCTGCCTGGCATTTCAGTTTGGGTGCATCTGGTGATGGTGGGAGGGAACCCACTCATTGTTTTAATTTTTGTTCTCCTGGTTTTGATAACACGGAGTATGTTTTCACACTTGCCTGGCTGTTTCCAGGCTCTCCACGGGAGAAGGATCTATTCTTAACCCTTGCCCATTTCCACCGAGCTGCTGATCCTTTTTTTCTAATTTTTATGGAGGAGTTCATAGATTCAAAATGAGACTTCTTTTGGAGAGTTTCATGAATTGCAAAAATCCTCTCTTTGTCTGGCATCCTTCATGTTATTACAGATAGCATACAAAAAGGAGTGACTATGTCTTCAGAGAGACATGACAACTTAGCGTGAAGAAAGAGGACGCTTGGACCTCCTCACCTCCGGGCTCAGCCACTTAGGAACTAGTGACATCTTTGCTTTCTCTCCGCCTTGACTTCCTCATGTTTATAAAGGAGATGCTGATATTCTTCATTGTATTGCTATTAGATAATATGCATGAAACACTTGAAACTGTTAAGAGACCATTCAAAGGAAGTCATTGTTTGTGTGGAGTCTGTTATTTTCATAGACACTTACTCTGTTCACTTTATTATTGTCTCCTCTTGACATGAGATTGAAGAGTTTTTGCTCATCCCACATAAGGCAAAAGAACCCCCCAAGGGCTCTTATGGGCCTGGTGTTTCCTGCTTTTCTTTTTATTTTAATTTGAGTCTGCTTTTTTTGGTTTTATTTTATATATCATTTAACTTCATTTTTTATTGATTAGGGTACCATGATTTACAATATTGTTAATAATGGCTTCCCATTTACATAATAATTCCAGCACCACAACCCATCACCAGCAGGCCTGCCCCCTCCCCCAGGGTGCCTCTCCATTATCACCTCCCTCCCCCAACAATCTCAGTTTAGTGGACTAATTTTCTCCTTGTGTTGTCTTTGGGCCTCTGTGGCTACTCCGCTTTGTTTCTTTAATCCCACACATGAGATATCATCCTGTTTCTATCCCTTTCCTCTGACTGAGCCTCTAGTTGCATCCATGTTGCAGCAAATTGCCAGGCTTTGTTCTTTTTTAGAGTTGCATCATATTCCATTGTGTGTGCATATATACCACAACTTCTTGATTCATTCACTGTAGTTGGGAATTCGGGTTCTTTCTATATCTTGGCTATTGAACCAAGTGCTGCAATGAACTGGGGTTCGTGCTTTCTTCCTCCTGGCGGATCTCCTGTCTTTCACGTAGGTCCTCATTCATCACTTGTATAACTTGTATCACTTGTCTTCCTATTGTTCATCGATTTGCTCGAGCGGGCACCAGTAACATCTCCATACATCCTGTTACAAGCAAGTGTAGCCCAAGGGCATCTGTTTGCTCCAGGAACAGGAAGAACCTCAAACCATTCCTTCAGGACATGGGAATGAGATCCATTATTGTTACTGGTTTTTGGCATATCAAATAAGACACGGGTAGCTTGCCAGGCTCTGCTGTGTAGTTGGTATACTCTAAGTAGAAGGCGCTCATCTCATCCATATGGACCCTATTTAAGGCTATTGGATAAGGGAAGGAACCAAATGCTCCTTCTAGGGCAGATTATGGCTTCTGTAAGAGATGAGCGGTTAGGTCCTGCTAAGGGGCAATAGAGATGATGCATTTTACCTGAGTCCAGCAGTACTCATTGACCTAGTTTAGGATTACCCCCATGGGGACCAGAGTCTAGCAGGTCCAGCAGACCAGATATAGCAGGTAGGGCATTTGCCTTGCATAGGGCCTACCCGGTTCTATCCGAAGCATTTCGAGCACAGCCAAGAATAATTCCCGAGTGTAGAGCCAGGAGTAACTCCTGAGCATCTCCAGGTGTGACCCAAAAAAAAATCCTCCCAACAACAACAACAACAAAGAACTACTTAGAGTTACCTCCATAGCAGCCTCCCCTCCCACCAGAGAATGGAGCAGGAATGAGGTATGAACCCCTCTCTGCAAGATTTTCCTTCTACCAGGCTGGCAATGGGGTGAGGGAGAGGTTGGATACCCGGTGAGAAACACAAATCCTCTGCGTTAGGGATCACCTGTGGCACAGCTGTCCAATTACACACAAATTCCTGCTGCATTTTCTGGTGCATGCCACAGCCCCCAGAAACCTGTCAAGGTCTGTGAGTGTGTGGCTTCCAAGGCTGCATGGTGGCTCCTCAAACAGAAGTTGGGAAGGTCATGTTTCCTGGTCGCATTTCCAGCAGTTCAGACCAAATTTCCTCTGAAAGGCTTATTCCTTTCTAAATTCTCAACCACTGTAGTGAAAGTATTCTCATAAGAGTAAAGCAGAAAAGTATGCAGATCCAAAGAGATGGCAGATGGTTAAGGTGCTTGCCTTGAAGACAGTCAACTCCAATTCAACTAGTAATATCACATATTGTCCCAGAACTCTGCCAAGAGTGACCCCTGAGCACAGAACCAGGAACAAGTCTTGAAAAGCACCGGGTATGAGCCAACCTCTCAAGAAAATATACAGCCAATGTATATTCCTAAAATACACAAACATTTGCATGCTTACAGACCAACGCCACCTCAATTTTTTTAAATATGTTGCAAAAAATTATAGAAAGTGTATTTTTAAGCAGCTCACTGATAGTGTTTGGGTACTTTTCTGAGTTTTATATTGTTTGCAGTATTTTCCAGTTCTTTTCATGTGTTTGAGTTCTAAGACATCTTATCTGTTTAATTTTTTTTCCTTTTTCATCCAATTGATTATTCTTTTCCTCAGATAATCTTGAATTGTTTTGATTTCAGGTCTCTCAAAATCTAAATTCTATCTCCACTAGTATAGTGATGTGCTTGAAGAAATGACTGAAAAGTCTTTCTCAGGTGATAAAACAGAAAAGTAGATCCACTTTCCCCAGTCAGAGAGCAAGTTAAGGTATTGCTAGTACCCAAACCGCGGCCTCCGGGGGCTGGTCTTTCTTCTCTCATCACATTTCCTGAGTGACCTGCTCTTCCCATCACTTTCCTAGCCTGAGACCCTTTGATGGCACACAGCTTTCTGGCCCATTTTAATAGGGTTCTATGGGTGTGCTTCACTAATAGAGCCTGACTCTCAGCCTCAAAAAATCAACCTTTCTGGAGGCCGGAGAGATAGTACAGTGGGGAGGGCATTTACCTTGCATACAGCCAACCAGAATTTGATCCCCAGTATCCCATATGATCCGCCAAGCACCACCAGGAGTAAGTCTTGACTACAGAACCAGGAGTAACCCCTAAGCATCACCCAGTGTGACCTATAAAGTAAAAAAAAAAAAACAACAGACCTTTGTTTCTCTCCTGCCTCAGAAGAAAGCAGAGAAGACAGCAGTCTGACATGTTCTTGTTCTGCTTCTGGGATGCTTTCAGCATGTATCTGTTATTTTGACTGCTCAACAAGTGAGCTTTCTGCTCTAGTCAGCTACAAAATGCCACAAACCACTGCCAATATCACCTTATAATTCCAAGGTCCCCACAAGGCCACAAAGTAAAGCCAGAAATCCCTGGTTCCATATAAGCCCTGTCATCTTCCCAGCCTCATCCATGGCTGCTCCATCCATCATTCACCCACTCATCCATTCACTTATCTGCCACAAAGCATAGAAAGCACAATCCTCAATAATTCTCCCAGCCATATAGTACTAAATCCCACATGTGCAGATGGGGAGGCTGAGTCTGATAACTGTGTCTCAGAGCAATCAGATGACTTGATCAGGAATAATGAACACCGTTGATTTCCTTCCAACCCTCATAGTCCCTGCTCCTAGTATACAAAATCAGAGATTGGTGTAAACAAGTGTTGGCAAAATTTTCTGCAAAGAATCAGCTAGAAAATATTTAAGACTTGTGGGTCACATGGTCTCTGTTGGGACTGGCAAATTTTCCATCACATCAAGGAAACAACCTCCAGGAGCCAGAGCAATAGTATAACAGGGAGAGCATTTGTCTTGCATTTGGCCAACCCAGGTTCAATCCCCAGTATCCCATATCCCCCAAGCACCACCAGGAGTAATTCCTGACTGCAGAGACAAGAGTAATCCCTGAGTATCACTGGTTGTAAAAAAAAAATCAAAAAAAAAAAAAACAACCTCCACAGTACATAATCCACGGGTGTGGCTTCGTCCCAATAGTTTTATTGACAGGTACCAAAATGTGAATTTCCTGTCACTTCATGTGTCATGGAATACTATTATTCTTTTGATATACTTTTTCAGACATTGAAAAGTTTAGAAACCTAGTTTAGCTCATCCAAAACCAGATGGCAAGCTAGATTTGGTTGCAGGGATGGGAGTTTGCCAAACCCTACCCAAAATTATTAGAGCATGGCCTTCTCCCTCAATGTCATGGAAGGCACAGCACCCCAGGGGACCCACTATGCCTAAATGTCCTTAGTTGACAGATAACTCAGTAGCACTGGATTCCCATGGGCTAGCAGACGTCTGACAGTGCAAAGGATTAATGTGGTGTTTTGGTCTGCTAATATCTTCCACTCCCACTCTCTGACACCCATCCACAACTAGAGGTTTCAATTTCCTTCTCCAGGAGAACTAGTCCAGGAAAAGGCAGGCACCCACGGGCTGCACTGCATCTTCAAGGGTTCATTTTGAGACGGTCTGGAGGGTCTCTGAAACTGTGCTGCCCTCTACAGAGCCTGCTTCCTTCCTCCTGACCTCCCTTCCCCCACTATGAAATATGGCCTGAGATTTGTGCCAGAAACAATATGGATATTAACAGAAGGAAGAGATGGATATGTTTCTGATAATGCTGTACAATTTTCAATATTGATTTCAATTCAACACCACCAATTAAAGTGATCTATTCCCATCAGTTGCCAAACTAACCTGCCGAGTAATACATCTAAATTCATTAGCCATTTTGTTTTAGCCATATCTCATATTAAACTTTAATTTTATCTACACATTATTTGACTTACGAAATAACAGCTTTATGGTTTTAGGAGCAATAACTCATTATCATCCTTCGCAAAGCCAGGAGGGAATTTGCCGCTTTGGCGATTGCAGGTAGTTTTCATTAGAGTGCATGTCAGGATGACATTGGGAGCGCTTGCACTCATAAGTCAAGTAGCAAGTATAGCCTGGACAAAGGAACGTCACATCTTCCATGAAATACCCACTCCTAGCAACATCCCCTTCACCTCCCCAGACTGAGATGGTGGCACACTGAAATATTTGCAAAGGTCCCCATTCTTAAGCCGCTCATCACCGACATTCCAGTTGGTAAATTTAGAATACTAAGCATTACCAGAAAATCATTTGAGTACAAGACCGCTGGATATCCCTAAGGTCAGCGCCTCTGCACTTAGTCCTACACATTCTCTCCTGTGATCATTCTTTGAGCTTCTTACCAAAGACAGGTCTCTGGTTCTTTTCTCAAGGGGGTTGCCTATTGCAAAGTTAGTCTAGTCTTCCCCAGGCACAAAGGGATGCATTGGAACACTTCTGGGGAGGAATTTTGGACACATCATTTGGGCCATGAAGGCTATAGGTCCAAAGGGAACAGGCTAGATAATCAGACTAACTAGGGGAGAAAAAAGAGGAAACACACATTGGAGAGCGTGGCGCTGAGCCTGCTGTGGTTTATGTAAATTGCAATTGCAAGATTATATACCAGGAGAGATGGATCCTGGTTTGTACCTGGGTATATGGATAAACATATAACCTGAGCAGTTTAGTCTTCTACTGGGCTACACACTCTTTCCCCATTTACTTCACAGAGAGGAAAACCAAGACTCAGACCAAAAGTCAGAACTTTTTATTGTTTGCTTTGTTTGTGGCCCTCAGCACCGCACATGAGCTTGGAAGGGTGATAACGCCTACATGGATGCTTAAGTGAGTGCTCCTTCCCAGTTGAGTAGAGGACAGACAGTAGGAATCAGTGGGGCAATCCCACAAACAACATGGCAACTCTATTGGGAGCAGCAGAGAATTGCTGCCCGAGAGGGAATTATGAACAGAGTATTGCAGTTTCCATAGGGCCCAGACTCAGCTTCCTCCACACTGTTATCACCCTTCCAAGTGCATGTGCGGCGCTTAGGGCCATATCCTCAAGGAAATGTGACCAAGTGCAAACCAACAGCCACTGTTGTGAATACAGAGATGAGAACAAACCCCATTGTCCAAAAGAGCATTTCCAATAACGTGTCCCTCGATGTGATTTAAGCCCATTTAATTTAAAAGTGCCTTAGGGGCGAAGCATTAGCACAGCGCTTGCCTTGCACGTGGCCCAGGGTTGGATCCCCTGCATCCCATATGGTCCCCTAAGCACCGCCATGAGTAATTCCTGAGCAAAGAACCAGGAGGAACCCCTGAGCATCACAGGGTGTGACCCCAAAAGCAAAAAAAAAAGTGCCTTAGGGATAGGTGAAGTGAGGTGTGTGAGATGCTCATCTTAGACTCCAGAGTGTGACTTTCATTCGATTTCAAATGAACAGAATCTTGCATATGTGCTGGGTGTGTTGGCAAGCTTGACCCACTCTGAGACTCACCCCATGCTTCCCGTGGGCTCAGGTCGGGGCTGAGGCAGCTGAAGTCTCTTTCCACTCTGTCTTGGCAAGTGAGAATTTGACAGATTTTTTACTTGCCAAAACTCACTTTCTCACCCAGACTTGGTCCAAGCACAGACCTTTGGAAACTCAAGGAAAGCAAAAGAAGTCCTAAGGCCTGAGCCTTGAGTGCTGACTGTCCACCCAGTACTCTGCTCCCAGTGTTCAGAGCACCACAAGGGAGAAAGCCTGGGCAGAGGTCCCCCAGGCCAGACCAAACCAGCTCAGTGCTTCTGAGTTTCTTTCAAAGGCTGAACCAGAGGACACTTAGACTAAAGATGACAAACAGGCCCCATTGGGGGTCCAGGTCAGTGCAAGTCCCTCAGTCTGTCCTGTGTTCCACTCAGCTGGGCCTTCAGAGCCAGACCCACCTCTCTATAGTCTGACTTCTGCTGGGACTTCCAGCACCAAGCAAACCCTCCACTTCTCCATGCCTTCTGGTCTCCTAGACAAGGCCTATAGGTCTCATAGAGCACCTGCTTTCTTTAAAATCCCCTAGTTATGAGGATTTCCCAGGATGAGGGGTGAGCAGAACCAGCAGCTAGGATTTCTGAGTGCTGGTATGATATTGTGATATAAAATAAGACAAATAGGTTTGGTCTTGATTCCTGCTTCTAGGACCAAACTTCTAAGATCTAAGTTGGGGATTTCCTAAATGATGAAACCCCTGTTGTGATCTTGGTTATGTTCATGAAAGGACTCTTTAAAAAATATCGAGTGAAGGTTTCTGATGACTGCAAAGCCAGCCATATATCTGAGATGGGAACCTTCAGCCCTAAGTTCCGGCAAGGGACAGAAGTCTGATTCAATAGCCACTGGTGAATAAGGAAAACCGCAATGAAAGGGGAGAGTTCAGAGATCTCCCAGGCTGACGGACACAAGGAGATTCAGGGGAGCAGCACATTTGGAGAAAGCAGAGACCCTGCCCCCAACTCATATGCGTGAGCCAGGCATCTCTCCCATCTGTTTGCTCTTGAGTTAGAGTCTTTCATCACTGTATCTCTGTCTTCCCGTACATCATCGATTTGCTCGAGCGGGCACCAGTAACATCTCCATAAGTCCTGTCTCATGCTAGTAGAACCCAAGGGCTCCTGCTTGATCCAAGAACATACCAGAGCTCTTGCTCTGGTATGTTTGAGGCTCTTGCTCCAGAGTCTCAAACCATTCCATCAGGTCATGGGAATGAGGTCTATATTTGCAGTAATCTAGTAAGCAAAACATTTCTGAGTACTCTGAGCTATTATAACTATGACTCTATACTGTGTCTCAGGGTCATGAGTTTACAGCCTAGTAATAAAACATGCCAGACCCCAAATACATCCATATAAAATGCAGATAACACAGATGATTCAAGTAAATATATGAAGTCAAGCTTGACCTTGTTCTTGTTTTATAAGACATAGAACAGGATACATTGACTACTGGCTGCCTAATTTGCTTCTGTACTTTTGCTTTGGCTTAGAAAAGAACAGGCCCTCAGGAGTGTAAAAGCAAGGACTTCAGTGACTTGGGGTTCCAGGTCTCTAAAGCTTGCAAACCCTCGGCCCTTAGGGCTGAGTCTCTAATGTTTGAACTCTTTTCTTCTGGCTCCAAGCCACTCTCCTTGACTTGTGGGCCCTCAGTGCTGGGCTCTCTGAGTTCCTTTGGTTTGAAGGTCCTCAGCACTGAGCTCTAATACGATTTCTATACTTAAATTTCCTGCTTCTGTCCAACAACAGCCTAACACTCTGAGCTTGCCTAGCCTTTACTAACCTCATCCAAATCATTTTTTCTTGCTTCCATGAAAGAAAATCCAATGCTTCATTTAGTGAATTAACCTCAGATGTTAGCAATGATTTTTTCATAGCTATAGGGAGACCGTCCAGGTTATGTCAAAGTACTGTTCCACTGGGGAGGCCAAAAGCCAATCTATTGGAAAAGCAATCTGGATTTATCTGAAAACGAGATTTATCCTTCAGAGAGCAGAGAGCGGAACAAGGGATCATGCAGAGCTCACAGATTAATTCGCTTTTAACCTTTGAACTGTGAGTCTGTGTTCGGGTTCAGAGAGGCAAGGCCTCTTTTAAACAATACAACAGTCTCCTCCACAGGAGAACAGATGAAGGAAGAAATGCCTTAACCAGCACGCCGCAGGCCACTGTCTATGTTCACACAACACGCAAGCCCTGTTTCCACACAGTTCCATAAGCTACATTAACTCTAACTTCCAAGTGCGATTTTCACTCAGATGTGAAATAATGGTTCCACTAACATCATGTGACACCAGGGACATGCCCGGTGTTAACACTGACACATTCTAATCCATCCTGATGGATAAAGTGAATGATTTCCCCAATGGTAGCAAATCTTAAAAGGACTTTAAGTGTGCAGATGTGCTACCATCTCCCCAGTCCAAAGCCGCATGCAATCTGCCTTACAAAGCAGGGCTTCAGGGCTGGAGAGATATACAGTGGGTAGGCGCTTGCTCTGTATGCAGCTGACCCAGAGAACCCATCCCCGAAACGCCATATGGTCCCAGCCTAGCACCATCAGGAGTGATCCCTGAGCACAAACCCAGGATACTCCTTATCCCCTGAGCATAACCAGGTGTAATCCACCCCCAAAAAAAAAAAAACACACTAGGGTTTCAATACAGCAAACAATGTCCGTGCCTCCATGCATGGAGAGCCTCTGAGTGCTGGCAGTTCAACTTAACTCAATAGAAGAAAGGCACTCAGGGGAGAGATGTTGGAGAGGAAGAGAGACTTTCCGGCTCCCTCGGTGTCTGTGCGGCCCCTCCTGCCCCCAATCTTTCCATCTGGCCAGGCACAAAAGCAATCTTGTCCAGCTGACAACACTCCAGTGATCTGATTCAAAATCAGGGTGTGGTTGCTTCAGCAGTATGCTTAAACATTTGACTACAATGATTTCAAGATGTCTTATAGGGAACAAGAGTTTCCCCTGCCTCCGCCCTGCTGACAGCCCCCCGATGTGGTGTAGACCTATAGTTTTCAATAACCTGTCTGCAGACTAGTGCTGGCACATAGGTACTTAAAAAAAGAACTGAGGAAAGCTTGATGATCCCACTGTTGTGGGCATTTGGTATGGGGGTCTGGTTGAACCTACTCCCCTGCCTTTGTGCCAAGCTCCCAAGTAGAGCTGCTGTTTCTGCAGGAAACCCCAGGATGGTGATGTTGACACCTGTTGAGTCACCGACTCTGCTTTTCCTTCGAGAAGTCAGCACAGGCGGAGGCCTTGGCACTCAGTTTCCAAGCCAAGCCTCCGAACCCTCCCTGCCACCTGTTACTTGGTCAGAGAATTCGTCACACTGTTCCCTGTTCTGGGCGTGGGCTTGCCCTCTCATTGTTTCCTTCCCCTTCTCAGTCGCCAACACCCTCTTTTCAATGGAGGAGCAGAAACCAACTGGGAGAGCCACTTTCTACCCCCTGTGCTGACCTCTCTCAGCACCCAGCAATGCCATTGGGGTCCCGTCTGACCCTCTGTCACTGGAGTTAAAATCAGATTTCGGACTACATTTTCCCATGCAACTCCGGAGAATGTGGGATTTTAGCTTTTAGGCTGCTTTCCTACTAATCAAAGCTGGCCACTGACTCCCCATTTCCCACCTCCAGGCATGCCATTGGGATTCCTGAGCCCACTGAAGCCTCTCAGGTTCTTGCAACCTGAACTTCTATGCTTGGTTGAAGCTTTTGCTGCTCCTGGAATGCTTCTGATGCTTATTATTATTCTCAATATTATTACTGTTGTTGGTTTTGTTGCTATCTATTATTATTATTATTATTATTATCATTATTATTATTATTTTCCTAGCCTCTGATCCCAGTAGGGGTGAGAAGTGGGTGTCTGCACAACCTCTCCATTTCAGCACTCCCCCTCCTTGGCCGTGAATGAGACGCTGTCCCCAGTTCCTGGAACCCCAGTCACATTCACACCAATGACCCAGTTTCCTGGAGGTTGGAGAGAAGCCCAGAGCTGCAGCTTTATGTTGGGATATGGTGCCAACAGGTCAGCCAACATGTCAGTTCCTTTGGGTGTCATTGACGTCACCTTCAGTCTGGAGATTTTTTTTTGTCCCTCCTGCACTTGTGCTCTGGGCCATCTGGGAACACTCACAGGGCCCTCTCCTGAGTAAAGGACTCAGCTTAAGTCCTCTGATCTCTCTCTGATCTTTTAACTCCAAACACCTTCCAGACTGTTTTCCATGCATTCAATCCCAAGAATTCTGTGGGCACCCAGAGCTGCTCCAGTGGCCAAAATGGAGTTTTTGTCTATACATACAGACACACACACACACACACACACACATGTGCACACACGCGCACACACACACACACAAACTTATCTATGCACACATAGATAGTGATAACATGCATAAGCATATATGTACACATGCATGGACATAAGTGTGCACACATGCATATTCACATGTGTATAAATGCATGCGCCTGAGCATGTTCATGCACATGTGTGCACCCATAGAGATGCTCATGCATGATCTGACACACATGTGTATACATGGACAACACGTGTGTGCACACATGTGGACCTACTCAAGCATGGGCACACGTGACTGTGCGAACAGCTCCTCCTTGGCAGCCCCATTGCTGTCAGTTTCCCAGGCTGGGTTTCTCTGTCTCATTTCAATATAGACTTAGCATAATCCCATTGTTTTGTTTCACAAATAGAAAAAACAGGAGCTCATGAAATTGTTCACATGATTTCTGCTGACTCCTGCTGACCAGTGTTATGGACAGGGATATTCCCCACTCTCTCCCTCCCCCACTCCCTTTTCCTTATGCTCCTTCTTGGCATCCTTTGATCAGACCATACTACTTAATGGATTGGCTCCTCATAAAGCACTTGTTGTTAGTTAGATACAAAACCCACTATTTAAGAAATCACTTGGTGACATTTAAAATGCCCAATTCCGAGAAGCTAAATGTACTCAATCTTCCCCTACAGCTCACTGGACTACAGAATGTTACCTTGTAAGTCTTAGGAAATGCTGCCTCCCACTAGAATCTCATAAACCATTTTCCTTCTGAGTCTATGTCATAGATTCGGCTCAGAAACAGAAGCTCTTCTGTGTACTTTCCCAATCAAATCAAATTAAACTTTGAAGATTCTCAGGGAGGTCACTTCAGTGCAGATAACAGCTCTTTGGGGGTCTCCTTACATCACACAGAGTAGGGGAGGGAAGAAGAGATTGAGCCATCCATGGCTCCTAGACCATGCCTTGGCTGTAGAGGCTGTATCTAGTCCTCTCTAGAGAGACCAGACTCAGGGCACCTCCCATCTGCCAGCTTCCATGTCCTTATCACAGATTCCTATGACTTTAGTGTTGGAGATCGTCCCCTCAGAGGTCCTGGTCTCAGAAGGCCCTGCCACTGCCACCACTATTTAATATTCCTCCCTACTACTTAGTCTCTGTGTTTTCAGCAGTGCAAAAGTTTTCTATAAAATTTGCTTTTCATAAAGTAAGAGGTTCATCCCCAGAGGAAGCCCTAAGCATCATTTCACAGTCCAACTTAGCCTTTGAAGAGGCAAAATCAGGAGCCTGAGACATAGGACTGTGGGGTTCATTCAAACCTGGGCACCCCATATGATCCTCTGAGCATTACCAGGACTGATCCCTGAGGGCAGAGCCAGGTGTAATCCCTGAGCACTGTGGGTGGGTGTGGCCAAAAAATCAAAAAAAAGAAAAAAGGGAGAAAGTGGGGAACCCTCTTCATTCTTCCCTGACAAATCCATATTGTCAGATTACAGTGTGCCAGATTATAGTGCTTCCTGTGTGCATTTCACTGTGGGGCTGTTGGGGAAGGCAACTTGATCCCTTGTCCCCCACCCAAGGTAATTATCTGTGGGCTCAAGGTCTTCTGAAGAGGTGTGCTCCTGCCCAGAGTCAGGTCCCTCACCCTTACTTGCTGAGCTTCCCCCACACCCGGGCACACAGGGCTGCAGTGAGTTCAGAGCCCTTCTTGGGTACTTGTTGCAGCATTCATGTCATTTCCCTCCTGTAAAAACTTTCATTCTCCTGCCCCTTCCTCCCAAGGGAAAGTACACACCTTTGGGGGCCAACAGGACGTGCAAGTGGCAGAACACATGCTTTGCATGCACCATTCCCGGGGTCCATCCCAGGGGTTTACTAAAAACCCCTGAGTGCAATAGTTGTGACTTGAGGGCCTCTGAACACCATCAGGTCCAAGCATTTCCCCAGTAGCTGAGCACTGAATCCATGGGCCTCCATGTCTGGAGTAGCGCCAAGGGCCCCCTGGACCACGAGGACAACTTCTATTCAAAAATAACCATTTTTCTCTTTTCTTTATTCCTCTGTGTCCCACATAAGCATACGGAGACAATGTGTCAACAGGACATAGTAAATGTTTGGTTTTCATCTTATTGCATGAAAAGTGCCAGGGTGGCACCGTCAATACAGGTATTCACTGAATTTCCCTCCTCAAACAAGGACCACACCACTATGGTGCTGCTTCTGGTTCCATGCTCCAAACCTTTTCTATCTCTTGACTGTGTCCAAGTGTTGGCTCTATCTGATGCTTCACTGTTCCTGAGATAAATGACTATTCCATGTTCTCATCCCAGAGCTCCTGACACTGACCCACCAGTGGCGTGAGGTAGAGATCAGCAGGAGCTGGAAGCTGGGGAGGAATCAGAGTTTCAGCTCTGTCTGATGAAGAGGCATATGGAAATGAAAGGTGGGTGGTCACGCAGCCACCTGAACTTAATTACAATGAAATGCCAACTTCACAGTTTTGCACTAAGAATATTTTGCCACCAAACACAAACAAGTAGAATAAGTGAGACAAGATATTCGTTCCCCTGTTACGGAAGAAATTATTGCCCTGCCCACCCAGTTCTGCCACCAGAAATGGGGGCTGGGAGCAAGCAAGAACACTGACATGTGACACGTTTTAATAAAATATGCTAAATTACATGCCAGCAGCATTAGTAGCAATCAGGCTTGTAGATCATGGGATCTAATGGCTCATAAATGAGATGCAAGTTCATTTTTACAGGCCCACTATAATAAACTAATTATTTTAGAACTCTCCAATTATGCATTATTCAAAAAGTTGAATTGCATTAAAACATGTTATGGCTTTATAGATCCTGTCTGGAGGGAGGGGAGAAAGTACATCTGCCCTAAGCGCCCAGGGAGAGAGACACCCAGAGGCACAAGCGAAAGATAAAGACTGAGCCAGCTGCCAAGTGACAAATGAACTGAAGGAAGACAAAGAGCTGTCACTTTCCTCATCAATTACATTTGGTCGCTAACCCACGAGAGAACCTCAGCCAGCCATGATGGCTCTGTTAGAATTATGGAGTTTGAACTCTACTGATTTATTCAGTGCCAGGTACAGAAGGGATGGATGTCTGTGGTTTGGGGATGATTTCTCTTCTCAGAACCATTCAGAAGGTCCAGAAGAGCCAGACAATGCCATCACATTCTGGTTCTGTACCTCCTGGGAGAGGGCAGGGTCTCCCTGGGGAAGGCAGGTTGTTAAGGTCCCCCTACAGTTCCCTGCCCCCAGTCAGCCTACATGCCTGGAAGTGAGGGCTGCAAGAAAGAACTGAAGTGTCATCCCACACTCAGATCATGGAAGGGATGTCTCTAAAGGATGGAAGGACATGCCATGAGTTTCTGAAGGACCCACACACCCACATGGTACGGCCAGTAGGCTAAGAGCCATTGAACCACCTTAGACATTGCTTAATCATTGGGGGGCTCAATGGGCCAGAGAGACAGTACACTGGCTAAGGTTCTTGCCTGTGCACCCCAAACCCTGTCCCCTGAGCCCAGCAAAAATGATCCCTAAATAGAGCCAGAATAAGCCTTGAACACAGGTAGGCATGACCCCCACCACCAAATATTAATTAAAACATAACCACTCTCCAGTGGGAGCAGGGGATAGGAGACTGAGGCCTATATTTAGAAAACATAGTACGCTCATGGTAAGCAAAAGAACTAGAGCACCTCGCACCCACAAGGTGCACGGGTTGGCCCCACTGCTTCCCTGTGCATCTCTAAGCACCGTCATGTATCCTGAGCATGCCATCTCAGTTTCAGAGAATTCTTAAGTCGAGCATCTTCCGTGCTTGAATCATCCAAAGGGGCTCAGGATCATGCTGTGGGGAACAGAATGAGCTATAACTGCTGAAATTGTGAGCAGCTCGTGATTCGAGCCTCGGGCTCTGCCACATGGATCTAATGCACGGTTCCACATAGATGTGGGCTTGTTTTTCCCCTTTCTCTATAAAACTCTACAGGGACAATCCAATTGCTGCAGGAATCACTCAACCAGTCCATAAATGGGAATTTCCGGATCACAATTCCAGATTCCGGTAACATCTATAGCGTTTCCTATCAGATAAGCAGGGCGGCTGGGGAGAGACAGAGTCAGATTCACAGTATCAGTGAACACTGAATTCACGGAAGCATATACATAAACTTGTAGTTAGACACATTAAATACACACCCTGTTTTAATCCCTCTCCCTGATTGGCTGGCATGGGATTCATACCCTACTTTTCCCCAGTTTAAATATACCTGACCCATCTAATAAAGTGGAGCTATTCCCCCCCAAAGCAGTTCTTGAAAACTTCTTTGTGGGTGCTCTACTGGCTCAGAATCCTACCTCACCAATAACACCAACATCCCTCGCCAATGACATCAACATGAATTGACACCATCAAGGGCTTTCTCATCCCATGATTTTCTTAACACTCTTTTCTTGAGCTTGCTTTACCGTGAGGATATGGAATCTAATCCATATAACACAGAAAATAGGTCAGCTAGGCTGTTTGTATTTGTGCTTTGGCGGGGTCAAGTGTAAGTGGATTTAACAGTTAGGGGGTCCATGTCCTGCACCTGCACGTTGCTCAAAGGTCAGCGTAACTGATATCAGGCTTCCAGCTGTCCAGGGTCAGTGGACCCTTTATGATGCAGTCTAATCTCACCAAGATAAGTACCTATATCTCTCGTGTGCACGTCAGTCAAGGGCTGTGAATGAGAGCAACCAAGACCCTAATCGTAGCATTATCCCTGGGGCTCAGGCAACTCACCCACAGTCCCAGAGTGCCAGGTGGGTGTGGGTTGACCCTCTAGTCAAGACTGCTGTCCTTCCCTCTTCCCAGGGCCTCAATGCCACTGGCCTTGAGCTCATCGTCCTAAGACTCCAGCCTGAGTGTGAACTCCGTCTCTTTCAAGAATGTTCCGTTGCCTTAGAAAGATGCTTTCAGGGTAGTTAGGGAATTGTTTACATAGGAGAATTCTCAAGAGAAGCCAAAGCATGCTGCCCCATAGGTTGGGGGCTGTGTAGGAAGGTTGACTGACTTCCTGCTCACAGGGAAGAAATCTCCATGAACCCAAATCCCCCGCCCCACATACACACACCTCCCTGCGGCCCTTTTTCTAGGTCTCCTCTGTGGACCCAGGTGCTGTTTCCTCTACCTACAAGGATGTTTTCTGTTTTCCTAACATTCACATTTCCAAAATTCAAATACATATATTTAATTGTCCTGTGCCTATCTTCTTTTAAAAATATTATTTCAGGAATGTGGTGCTAGAAATTAGAGAATGCTGTACCAGGAATGAAATAAATGCTTTAAAATGCACAGGTGAAAGAGTGAATCCTTTTCTTCCACAATTTGAAATCCTGCCTTCAACTGGATTTTGGATCCCACATTTTTTTTGCCTTGGCAGCTTATCACAAGTGTATCTAGTCTCTGCAGTGATTCTTTTAACTTGCGAAATCCTCCATTTCCCTCCAAATAAACTGTTAAACAGATGTGTCTTAATTTAGCTGCACACTTGCTTATTATTGCACATTAAAAATTGCCTTTTTCAGAATATATGCGCTATGAAAATTCGCATATATAAATCTGTGCTGCACCTTTGATGAATTTCCTTTTGGAAGTTCCTAGACATACAATTATTGTCAAATGATGGAACATTTTAAAGACTGAGTAAATATTGCCAAAACACTGTCCAAACACCTTGTATTTATTTACAAGAGCATGCCATTCCTTATTTCTCTACATCTGGTCTAGCCTTGGGCATCATCCTTAAATAAAATTGAATTTAAAAGTGTCCCTCCTCTGGGGTTAGTGCAATAGCTCAAAGCTCAGTCTTTACAAGAGGCCCAGGTACAGTCCACAACCCTGCATGTCCCCAAGCGCTAAGAAGAGAGCACCGAGCTGGGAGTAGCCTGTGACATCCATGGCTGCCTCTCCTCAAACAGAAAAGATTCATTTTTTTGTAACTTACCACTTCTGTACTTTGTCACTCACCTGATGGCACCATAGTACTTCTCATACCTGTGTTTTGAAGACGCTCTTGGAGGGCCACTTGCCAGCCATACCCAGAGGTGAGTGAACAGAGAGTTAGGAAGAAGGTTGATGGTGCCCACTCCAGGGGGCTCCTCAAACACTGATCCTCTCCTCTGCATCTCTAGCAGCAGCCCTAAGCGCTGTGTGAATGATAAATGAACGACCTGGTTAAGTCACATTTGTAGCAAGAGTCCTTGAATGTCTTCAGCCTGGATTTGTCGCTCTTCTTTGGGGTTTCCTATATGGCTTCTAAGCCACAAACTCTTTCCCATGCCAGGGTTTGTGAAAAGTCCGATTCCATTTTCTTCTTTGTCTCTGTTGCTTATTTTACATTTAATTTCTTTCTCAGTCTCTTGTTGAAAGTCCAGCAGCTGGACAGGGTCTACCAATGCTCCTTGGAAGCATAGGTTTGTTTAGTTAGGGCCACAGCCCCTTCTCAGGATGTGAGGTAGCTGTGCTGTGGTTCCCTGTGTTCAACGTGCTGCTGGCAGCTGGCACTACTGCGTCTTTGAGAGAGAATCATTTTTAACATCAGGCTCAGCACCCTCAACCAGGAGCACCCTGTAAGCCCCAGCCCTCTCCTCCTGGTATGAGGCTTCATACTAAATCAGTTCATTGCCTTCTCCCATCTGAGAAGCAGGCAGGCAGGGCTTTATTTACAAAGGTTAAACATTCTTTTAATTGGATTGCTGGCATTTAAGCCCCAAGTCCTGTTCCCTGCCTCTTTGTCCCACTCATCTTTGCCTGGAGAAGTGCCTGGGGGAAATGCCAAGGGATGATTTCATTTTAATAAAGAAGAGATGAAGTGGATCCCCTTGGAGGCTTGACTCCAGCTTTGAGTCACCATCAACTAATGAACTGAATCATGCATACTCACCCCCACCTCTCTGGTTCTGTACAGAGGGAGGACGGGACTAGGAAGAACTGGATTTAGAATGAATACATAGGCCCAAAGAATCCCACTTCCAGTCTGAGAGCAGGGTGCATCCTGCCTTCTGGAAGCTGCCTTCTGGTGCATCCTGCCTTCTGGAAGCTACCACAGGCTTGTCGTGATGAGACAGAATAGGTGAGTTTGTGCTCCAGCCTGCTTTCCAGCTCAGCCACCACCTGGCTAGTGAACATGCAGGCTGACCCCTCACCCACACAGATGCCTTCCTCAGAACCACAGTAGAACCTTGAATAATGCGGGATTTGGGGTAATGAACCCCCAATGTAGTGGGAAATCTCCATGTTACTTCCTTACTAGTTGACTCCTCCAAAATTCAATTACTATCAGCCGTTGGTATGTGTGGGGCAGGGGGATAAGGATCAGGAATCCCTGGACGACTTTGCCTTGGTTGTCCAGAGCTGAATAGATGGATTCATTAAAATTACCCCAAGCCCAAAGCAAACCTAGTGGGGTTGAAGCTTTGATGTGAGTCCATGCACACCAGTAGGACAGAAGCAAATAGAGAAGGGACCAGAGCAATAGTACGGTGGGGAGGGTGTTTGCTTTGCATACAGCGAATCCAGGTTTGATTCCAGGCATCTCACAGGGATCCTGAGCTGACCAGGAGTAATTTCTGAGCATAGAGCTAGGAGTAAGTCCTGAGCACAGCTGGGTGTGGCCCCATGCAAAACAAAACAAACAGAAGCAAGCAGAGCAGGGGCTCAGGGAAAGGAAGGGTCTGAGTGAAGGCTGGGGTGGGGCACTGAGGACAGACGTGGGCGTGGAGCGGGAACATGCAGCAAGGCCTGAGGAAGCGGCAGGAGTGAAGACGCTGGTCAGGAACTTGAATCCATCACAGGAGAGCTACAAGAGGGACGGCCCCATCAGGGGGGGAGGAACCCCTTCACCCTCATCTTCTCCTCAGCCTCTGCAGCACCCCCATGCACCCCAGGTCCCAGAGCATGGGGTGATGTCACCAAAGAGAGGGATTTCCAGACACGGGGTCAGACAGAGACAAGAGGAGAATCACCTGGGAGCACACTGGGATCACAGCTCCCCTGCAGGCCTCTGCTCAACCCCAGCCCACTCCACAAGGGCAGTCAAGAGATGTGGACACAGTGGCCTGGTCCCCCTGGAACCTGCTTGCCTTCTCATTGGAAGCAACTCACTGAGGACCAGTTATTTTAGGAGCTGTCCCAGAAGTCCAGGGCTGGACATTCACAGTCACATTCCTCTGAGTTCATCTGACAAGAGGGTGGAGGAGGCTCCTGAATGATTTCAAAAGCGGAGGGCTGGGGCCACTGCAGGCCGGACAGATCAATGTTCAAAAGCAGAGGGTCGGGGCTGGGCATGTCAATGCTTAGGCTCAATATTATGGCGCTACAAAGGCCATGTGGGGATCACAAGGTCCACATTCAGGGGTGCCTACAGGAAGTCACAGAGTTCTGGGCAACAGCCTCAGATCCTCATAGGCAACCCCAGGCTTTGGAGCATCTCCCTAGCCCCAAGCTGACTTTATTGTTTATTTGGGTTTTTGCTTTTAGGGTCATACCAGCAATGCTCAAGGGTTACTCCTGGCTCTGCACTCAGGAATTAGTCCTAGCATTGCTCAGAGGACCCTATAGGATCTGGGGGATTGAACCCTGTCAATCCTGCGCAAGGCAAATGACCTCCCCCACTGTACTATTGCTCTGGCCACCCCTCAAACTGACTTTAAAGAGATGAAAGATAAATAAAAATGATTGATTATGTTTCCAATTTATTTCCCATCTTCCCTTGCTGCCCTCCCTGTACCCAAGTTCCTACTGGCCTCATGGTCCCATCTCCAATGACATCTATGCCTCATTTGTGCTTGCAGCTCTCTCTCTACAAGTAGTACAAGTCCCAGGTGCTCTATATCTATCTCTCTATCTCTGTCCCTCTCACAGACCCTCGCCCATTCCACTGTCCTATTGCACAGCTGAGTTATGGGGCACAGTCTGACTCTCAGGGTGCTCTAACAATGTAGGACCCCATGCAAGAGACATCCCTAAATTCTGGCCTTCTCTCTATTAGGGTATTGCAGAGATATTACATGCCACTCCTGTGTGCCCCAGATCATTACAACATGCTTCTACGAGGTGCTCAACTCCAAGCCTCCAAACACTTGTAACCCAGACTTGCTGCAGAATCAATCACCCCCAATTATGCACAAAGTAGGATGCTAAATCTGAAGAGATTAAGCACAGTGCTCTCTCTTTCTTTCTCTCTCTCCTCTCTATATGTGTGTGCCTCTCTCTGCCTCTGTATGCATGTGCCTCTTTCTCTGTGTGTATGTGTGCTTTTGTGTATGTCTGTGTGTATGTGTACCTCTCTCTCTCTCTCTCCCTCTAGCTCTCTCTTTGCAAGGAGAACAAGGACTGTAATTTATTTTTCACTTGAAAAAAACATGTCTACCAACCAGTCCCAGGCCTCCTAAAATTGAGAAACCTTGTTTGTTTGGCAAGTCCCTGCGTTTTTATGAGATTTCCCTCCATCTTCCAGCATATATGTATTTTACTAAATCAGTAGATGTCAAACAGTGTACACTAAAATCCCCCAGTGAGCTTGTTAGAGCCCAGATTGCTGTGCCCTCGCTAAGTGCACTTGATTGGCAGAATCTCAAATGGAGAGTGATTGGTGGCCTTCTCACATACCCCAGGGGTTTCCCCTGGCCAGGGACCACATTTTGAGAACTACTGGACCTGCTCACAAAGGTGCCAGCTGATTTCGGCTCACAGAACTGTCTCAGCAACTCAAATCACAAATCAATGTTCTATAGTTTATAAAAACAATCATGATCTTTCCAGATCATTATGGTAGTGAAGGCCAGAAGCAACCCATCCATGAGCTATAACCAGGAGGGCAGGTTGATGACCATGTCACGCATAAACATCAACTTATCTTTGGAGGAGGAGAGAGAAAGTGTTGGGCCACACCCAATGGTGCTCAGGGAGCTCAGAGGACCATGTGGTCCTAGGGATCAAACCAGATTTAGCCATGTGAAGCCTTAACCCCATTTCTAGCCCACAACTGACCAGTTGTCCTGAGAAAGAAGGTTTTGTCTGTCAAGCTCTCTGTGCATCTATAATAACAGTAATATTGCATACGAATACACATATACCTACATATGAACATATAATTTTTGCCTAGATAAGTATGGAGTAATGTGATACCATAAAATGTACTATCATCAGACTTTACCCTTCTATGTATGAATGACTTACTCTGTTCAACATGGAGGCAATACTGATCTAACAGCTATGCATACCAGTAGTTAATTCACATACATTCATATTCTACTGAAAGTACACAAAAGGAATTCAAAACTGGGTTAAGACATAGTCGGTGCTATCAAATTTGTTCCCTTTGTTCCACTTTAAATGAAGTGCTCCCCTAGACAGATGGATATGGGGCTCAACAATAAGTAAATAGTCTTCAGACATACTGTGGGTTGCAGGTTCTGCTTGCTCCTGCAGCTAGGATCTCTTGAGCAAAAGACCTATACAAAGCAGCCAAGGTAAGAGAGTACAAAGCCGGTCACTGATGACCCATACTTGGCTTCAGGTACTATTGCACCCCCTGCAGTCTAGAGCCATCCTGCTATTGGCCTGCTTACAGGTCATGGACTGCTCTGCTCTTCTTTCCTAATTCCAAGCCCATAGCACTGGGCCCTGAGAGAGTGAATGAGTCCCATCTTCAAGCTTATGAGTAATATAAGCAACTGGCTAATATATAGATCGGAACTATGTAGATTTATAGAAAATGAAAGACAATTGGTCCACTCCTTATCTTAGAATTTGTCACTTCTAGTGATTTTAAATCTTAGCCTGCCATTCGGTTATTTGGTTCAGAGAGAAGAAGCAGTCTGTCATTTGATAAATGTTAATATTTACAGTTCATATTTCAACCCACAAAAACCAGAATACTTCATTCTCTTTTTTATAGGATATTTATGGGGTAAAAGTCTCTTTAACTTAAGCTAATACATTTGTCTCTCAAACCATAGCAAACTGTAGAAAGCCCCACTTCTGGTCATGAAGACAATAGAGTGGACTTTGAAATAAGCAGCTAAAAGAACAACACATAATTCAAAGTGTGACTTCCTTTGATTATAGTGATCAAAAGAGAAGATCACATCAGTAGAATTACAATCAACCAATCATTTTCAGAAGATAAAGTGGCCAGTTGGAAATGAACCAAGAGCCTATATATTAGGTGGCAAACCTAATCGCATATCAACTACTCTCAAGGTCCGTGCCATTACTCTCCTGTTCATTTATTTCCCACTTTGAGATTTCCCCTGCTAACATACATGAAAAAAAACTGCCTGTTTGAACAGCCTATGCAATGATTTGGGAAGTGGGTGTGAGGCAAAGCTGGTGCTTTGATCATGAAAATGTGCACAATTCCTCTCCAGTTGAAACAGAGCTTTCTACCCTCTGTGAAGCCATAAGGGTCTTTTGTAAGGGCACCTGTAAATATCTTCTCTGCCCTGTTCAGGATTCACCTTTTGACTCCATTTTGTGGCCGTGGCAGTGATGACACCCTTGATTACAGAGTGTCTCTGGAGTCTCATATCTAACATGTTCAGAAAAGAAATATCTTCTGGAGATGTGAGTTTGGAGCCACATGAAACAATGAACTGAAATCTCATTTCAAAATGGCACACATGGACCAATGGCATAGCTGAGGTTAATGGTAGAGGTTGTCATGAAGGGAAACAGACAGGCAATAGGCCCTTCTCATCATTTTGGTAGGGAAACAAGGTGGGTCTTGGCCCATTTCCTGAGAACATGCATTTGCTAGTACCTCAACTTAATACAGGTAAGTGTCTTTGTCAAAAAATGGAATGAGGAAGGTCTCACTTTAATTAAAATCAATCCTTCCTTCATAATTTGACCTTTGATAAAATTTCTATAATCAAACCTTTCCCTCAGACTCAACCTTGAATGGACCTTCAATTCTTATTTACAATATATATTTATTTAGTATGGAATTGATGAATGTTAATTTCAGGAAGAAAATTTTTCAAGGAAAATGAAACAGAAATGTTCAATCACCCATATTCTTACTACTCAAAATTAACTAATATTAATTATTTTGTATAATGTTCTTTGGTATATTAAAAGTATTTGGGTTCCTTCTGTAAGGATTAAAGATCTCAATATCAGGCCTGAATCCATAAAGTCCTTCAAAGAAAATATAGGCAGAATCCACCACAACATTGAGGCAAAAGGCACTTCAAAGATTAAACAACACTAGCAAAGCAAGTGAAAGCAAAGATAAACATACAGGACTACACAAAACTAAAAAGCTTCAACACCTTAAAAGAAACAGTGACCAAGATACAAAAAAAGCCCATGTAATGGGAAAGAATATTCACCCAATACCCATCTGATAAGGAGTTAATATCCAGGATATATCAGGCACTGAGGGGAGAAGAAATTAACAGAAACTTCCACAAAGAAGAAATTCTAATGGCCAAAATGCATATGAAAAATGCTCATCATCACTAATCATCTGAGAGAGATGCAAATCCAAAACAACAATGAGATATCATCTCACACCACAGAGACTGACACACACCCAAAGAACAAGAACAACAAGTGCTGGGGTGGATTGGGGGAGAAAGGGACTCCCATCACTTGTTGGTGGGACTGTCGACTGGTACAGCTTTTTGATAAACAGTATGGACATTCCTCCAAAGACTAGAAATTGGGCTCCTGTTTGACCCAGCAATATTACTTCTGGTAATATACACTGTGAGACCAAAAATCACAGCAGAAACACCATCTATACTTCTATGTTCATAGCAGCACTATTCACAATAGCCAGAATCTGGAAACAACCAGAGTGCCCGAGAACAGATGACTGGATAAAGAAACTGTGGTACATCTACACAATGGAATATTATGCAGCTGTTAGGGAAAAGAAGTTATGAAAGTTTGCCTATAAATGGATGGACATGAAGAGGATCATCACTTGATCACTTGATCACTTGAATCCCGTTATTCATCGATTTGCTCTAGCGGGCTCCAGTAACATTTCCATTGGACCCTATCACGTGCCAATGTAGCCCAAAGGCATCTGGTTGATTCAGGAATATGAAGACCCTCAAACTGTTCCTTCGGGGTCTTGACAAGGAAGTCTAACCATCTTGTAGGTGGGCGGCCACGTGATCTTTCTACATCCCGTGGGATCCAGTCCGTAACACCTCTAGTCCAGCGGTTGGCTCCAAATCACATTACATGTCCAGCCCATCTAATTTTCGATGCCTTGGCAAACAAGGCAGCGTCCCTGATTCTGGAATAGCGACGGAGGTCAGAACTCCGGATTCCTTCTCTCACTTGAGTGAGGCGTGCTATTCCAAGCATAGCTCTTTTGATTCCTCTCTGGGACACCCAAATAGCATTCTCATCCTTCTTTCATAGGGCCCAGGTCTCTGAGGTGTATGTTAATGCAGGGAGAATGGTGGAGTCAAAGAGATGTGCCCGGAGCCGGAGGTTGTTTGTCCTTTTAGCTATTTCTTCGATGCCTTTGAAGGCATTCCATGCCGCTCTCTTCCTCCTGCGCAGCTCAGGTTTTAGGTCGTTCATCATGTTGACTTCTCGACCTAGATACATATAACTGCTGCATTCAGAGATGTTTGTTCCATTGAGAGTGAATGGGGCCTCTGGAACTAGTTCATTTTCATAAACATAGTTTTCTTTAGATTCTGCTGTAGACCTATCTATCCACACTCTCGGTTGAAGTCAGCCAGCATCATGCTGTATTTGACACCAGAGAATTGTTCCTTGGAACATGTGACAAAAAAGGAGCGTCGGTGGTATTGGTGTCCTTGTCAACATGAACATGGCCGTCAACATTGATTCATTTGAATGCCTAACAAACCGGATAGGGCGATTACACTTGAAGAGATGTGGCCACTGCCAGCAATTTCTATCTTCATTGTCTACGCACCAACATCCACATACAAAGGAGATGAAATTGAAAAATTCTACATGGAACTGGAGGAGTTCTATAAAAAGATCACACCTTCTACAAGATCATAGTCGGTTATTTTAATGCCAAGATAGGACCGAGAAGATCGGCTGGAAGAACTCCACATCGGGACCCATGGAGAGGATCATGCTGAGTGGAATTAGCCAGAGGGAAAAGGACATATATAGAATGACTGCATTTATTTGTGGGATATTAAAAAAAGATGATACTAATATATAAGGCCAGGCAAAACATGGACCAGGAGGACTTGTCAGTGATTGGAATCTACCACAAGTGTGTGGGAGTCAGAGATTAGGTAAGATAGAAAAGGGATCAATGTGATAATAATTGTTGGAAATAGTAATTCAAGACTAGAACTGAGCTTTGAAGATAAGCAAAGATATATAACCCCTAAGTGTATATTTTGCAAGTCACAATGTGTAAGAGAATTGAGAGGAAAAAATGAGAGATGAAAGAGAGAGAGAGAGAGAGAGAGAGAGAGAGAGGCAAAGTGCCTATCATAGAGACATATGAAGGAAGGAGGAGTAAATCTGGGGACATTGGTGGTGGGAAATGTGCACTGGTAGAGAGATAGGTGCTGGAACACTGTATGATGGAAACCCAATTATAAACAGCTTTGTGATTGTATATCTCATAGTAGTATAGTAATTTTTTAATTTTTTTTCCTAATTTTTCTTATTTTACTTTGTGTTCATAATTAAGGTATTCTGAATATCTTCATTTCCTATAAATTTTTCCTACATTATATCACTTTATATTCTTTAATTATATAAATTGGCCCTCTATCCCTCTATCCCTCTATCCCAATAGAGCCTTGCAAGAGGCTAGTCCAGCGGTTGTCTCCAAATCGCTTTACATGTCCAGCCCATCTAATTTTCGATGCCTTGGCAAGCGAGGCATCGTCCCTGATTCTGGAATAGTGATGGAGGTCAGAACTCCGGATTCCTTCTCTCACTTGAGTGAGGCGTGATATTCCAAGCATAGGTCTTTTGATTCCTCTCTGGGAGACCGAATAACATTCTCATCCTGCTTTTCGTAGGGCCCAGGTCTATTAGGCATATGTTAATGCAGGGAGAACAGTGGAGTCAAAGAGATGTGCCCGGAGCCGGAGGTTCTTTGTCCTTTTAGCTATTTCTTCGATGCCTTTGAACCCCCCCACACCATAAGGGCAGTCATTTTCTTTATTTTTCTTTTTTTTTTTAAGTATTTTATTATACCACCGTGAGATATACAATTACAAAGATATACAATTACAAAGTTCATATTTGGGTTTTGGTCATACAGTGTTCCAGCACCCATCCCTCCACCAGTGCCCATCTCCCAACACCAACGTCTCCAGCTCCCTCCCACCTCCCCCCAGCCAGCCTCCATGGCAGTTTCTTTCTTTCCCTTTCTCTCTCTTTCTCTTTTCCTTCCCTTCCAGACTATGGATTACAGAACATACATTAAAGGGTTGTCATGTGTATCTTTTTTGCCTGTATTTAATGCTCAGTTCTAGGTTGGTATTAGTACTTTTGACAATTGTTAACACACTGTTCCATTTTCTGTCTTACCTAGCCTCTGACTCCCACACATTTGTGATAATTTCCACCTTTGACAAGACCTCCAAGGGCAGTCATTTTCAATATCCAGACTCCACCACTCATTAGAGCTTCACCCAAGAGAAAAGCCAGTTCTCCCCATTGTGGTTCATCAGCAAATGCACAAACTGAGAGCCTACTACTGAGAGTATACCACCTGCCCTGCAGAGCCTGGCAAGCTACCCATGTCATATTTGATATGCCAAAAACCAGTGACAATTATAGACCTCATTCCCATGACCTGAACAAATGGTTTGAGACTCTTCGAGTTCCTGGAGCAAGTAGATGCCCTTCGGCTACACTAGCACGTGACAGGGCGTATGGAGATGTTACCGGTGTCCACTCAAGCAAACAGATGACCAACAGGAAGACAAGTGATACAAGTGAATTATAGAAATATTCCATAACTTATTTAGGCAGTATGTACTATTAACTATTCATTTATTTTATTTTTCATCATACAAATAAAATTAAAATTATATGTGTGGGGTTTTTTTGGTGTTTGGACCATACCCACTGTGCTTTGGGATTACTCTTAGCTCTGTGCTCAGGGATCATCCCTGGTGGGTTCAGGAGATCATATGAGGTTTTGGGGATAGAATTCAAGTGAGCTGAGTGCAAGACAAATTCCTT
Source organism: Cryptotis parvus (assembly GCA_021461705.1). Classification (NCBI taxonomy): domain Eukaryota; kingdom Metazoa; phylum Chordata; class Mammalia; order Eulipotyphla; family Soricidae; genus Cryptotis; species Cryptotis parvus. The sequence goes on along the minus strand of JAJIBD010001551.1, from coordinate 163,642 downwards.
ACCTACCATACTGCTCCTTAAAATGTACCTTCATGGAGTAAAACTTCCATAAACACTTTTAATTATTTCCTTAAATCAAATATTTGTAAATAGAATTTTGGAGCAGTATTTATGCATATTTTGAGGGATTTTAAGATATCAAAGTACAATGTAGGAAAGCAGCATGCCCTACTGACATTGGCTTCACCATAGTGGGGAATTATCACATACATTCTCAATATTTCCCAGATCCGTGGAAGAGGAGGGAGGAACTCACTACATTATCTTGCACCCCTTTGTTCCATGAAGGACAAATCCTTTTCTTATTATGTTTATTTTGAAAGCTTTACTTAAAAAATAATTCTGTTGAATTTATTCTCTATTTTGCATTCTTCTTAATAAACAGTAAACAGTCTTATTCCCCAAGCGACTATTAAGACACTTTTTCCCCCTTTGTAAGCGTGTGTTCTTTTCACATTCCTAATTAAGGAAGAAAGCCCAGAAATAAGATATAAATCAGCTTGTCCTCATAGGCTCGTGGCACCAATATTTTTGGGTTTCTGCCCAGTTACCATGGGAACCAGGTGTTTTCGAAGTTTCTGGAAGAAGGGCTAATTCCTAGCTCCAGCTCAAACAAGCCCTGACTCCACACCTTGGTCATAATTGTGTGTGCCAGAGTCCAAGGTCATGGTCCTCATTGCCAAATCCCTCCTCTTGGGCCCTCTGCAAAAGGGTCTCTGCTTTTGCTGGGATGACCCCTCCCTTAGCTTCTTATGACTGTGTTTCTGCGACTGCTGGGCAGGAAGTAGGAGGGAGGGACCAGACAATGAAGACCTCAACCTGGGCATACATTTATAAACTCAACCCAGTTAGTTGGTCATTTACAAGGGAGTAACCAATCAGAGAACAGATTCCGCTAAGGGGTGGGTCCACAGTAATACCTGTGAGCTTAACTCACTGCGTGCAGGTTTGCGTAGTGGCTGCAGTTAGGGGACTACTGACATGATTACTACTGTTGCTGCTGATTCTATTAGGCTCATCCCAAAGAGATGTACTTCTGAGCACCATGAATGAAGAACTGCAACACCAAAAACTTCCGGAGTCTGCATGCTCCCCTGACTTGCCCACAAGAAGGATCTGGAGCTAGCCAGACTGCTGCGACCAGGTGGATCAGTCAGAAGTAAAGGCCCGCAGCTACAAGTTATGGTGAAAGATGGCGCCTCTGCTGAAGCGATGCCAAGGCTTTGCTGGGTCTGGCTCTCTGAGTGGATCTTCTGGGGTCATATCCGTCCCCGGCCATTCCTGAGCAGGAAGCTAAGAGAATCCCTCTGAATATTCAGTGTACATGCGAACAGCCTTAGAGATCAGGGTCTTCCTCATCTTTGTTCTAGTTCTTTTAGAGAGAGCCCTCCACTCACTTCCCTCATATCAGTTTGTCGGTTCTCTGATGAAATATATAGGCTACCTCTCTCTGAAGCCCAGCAATGCCTCCTGAGAAAGCAACTTTTGCCTCTCCTTCTCAGAGGGACAGCACGTGAACACCATCTTTCAGAGTCGGTAATCACACCAGGCTGATTTCATGTCGTGTTTGTAATGCGGAGTCTTGCGCCATCAGCCAAACCCTTCCTTCCTTTTATAGCATTCAAGTACTGATGTTTGCCAGCTATTCTTCACTTTACCTGTCACTCTGTACTAGAGACTTTTCCCTCCAACACCTCATTAAGTCCTCCAGACTGACTGTAGGAGCACTCCATGAGCCCTGGACTTTTCTCTCTCTTTCTCCTTTCTCCAGGACTGGTCTAGTTTGGTGCTTAGTCATGATTATTTTAAGGAAGTCCTCCCAGCTTTGTGGGGGTATTCTACTTACTATTGTCCTATGATCCAGGAGAGGGAAATTGTTTGACCCATTTGTCCCTGAACATGGGCCCATTATGGATTCACATTCTCCCATTGGGTTGAGGAAACTGATCTACCCTGGCCTGCCGTCTAACTTAACCTAGTTGAGGTGAAGGTCAGTCATCCTATACACTCAATATCCCATATACACACACCTGTGTATCCTCTCTACTTTCTCAAGAGTAGCTAAGATAGAGCTAAGCTTGTTTGCCTTTGACATCCTCATGCATTCTTTCCTGGGGACACCCTTACTTTGGTACCTTTGATCAAAAAATCGGGTGGGGATTTACTGTTAGAGAGAAATTTTATGTTTTGGTGGTACACTCAGAACGCCCTTGTGGAGAAACAGATTGACACCAGTATTACTGAGAAAAATCGTCATCATTAGACATCAGTGATGAAGCTGAGGCTGACTCAACTTTCATCTTATTTACAAACCTAAGCAAAGAAAAGAATTAGGTCTCAAACGTGGCTAGGGAAGCTGGAACTTGGCTCTCCCCAGGCTCAGCTGACCATGGGGCTCCCAGGAGGACAGATGGGTTTTTGGGAGTGGGCCCATCACCTCTGGGGGTCCCAGAAGCAGCCAGATGAGACTCGCCCACCACACTAGCTGCCACCTTCACTGTCCGGACGCTGGGATGCTACCTCAAGACCAGATTAACAGAGCAAACCCAGTTCAAGCCCAGGTAGGCAGCTCCCTGAAGCGGGAATCACTGGGAATTCGTCAGATGGAGCCAGGGGTCGGCCCCTTCCCCCTCTCCATTTTGTAGAGCCTGGTGGCCCAACCCAGGAGTTGCCCTGGGGCAACCAGCCATAGCATGCAGAGTCTTGAACATGGCTGGGAAGCTGGAACTCCGCTCTCCCCAGGCTCAGCTGATCATGGGGCTCCCAGGAGGACAGATGGGTTTTGGGAGTGGGCCCATCACCTCTGGGGGTCCCAAGCAGCCGGATGAGACTTGCCTACCACACTAGCCGCCATTTTCACTGTCCATACGCTGACCATGAGGCCCCTAAGTCACACAGCCACACGGCCGCGCCATCCATCAAACTAGAAACAGGTATGTCCTTTAATGTACTGCAATCTACAATGTGTAGGAAAGTTAGGCGGGGGGGAGAGATAGAGAGGGAGAGAAAATACATACAGAACCCGCCAAGTAGTTGAGGGGTGGGAGGGGGGGAGGGAGGTGGGGACATTGGTGATGGGAGATGGGCTCCGGTGGAGGGATGGGTGTTGGAACACTGTAGAACCAAAACTCTACATGAGCAGCTTGCAATTGTATATCCAAAAGTGTTGTAATAATTTGGAAAAAAAAGAAAATAATTAGGTTTGGGGGAGCAGATGCACTGAGTCTAAGCTGTCCTTATTGTTAGGCTTTTGGTCAAGACCATCCTTGTCTAATATTAATCTATGGCCAAAGTTCTCAATCTCTTATGCCCTTTCCCTGTTTGTTTTTTTTTTAATTCCATTCCTTTTACCTCCTTCCCCCAATTCCTGATATGTGTCCTGTTTCTGGGCCTATCCATGTCTCTATACCTGATTATATTTTTGACCTGTTGTGACCCACTCACACAAGCTGATGTCTGACCAGCTTGTGTGACTGCTCTTGTTTTTCTCAAATACACTACAAAGTCAGTCATCCTATCCATAATAGACAGGAAGGATGCAAACTCTCCAAAACTCCCCTCCTCTGAGATGGCACTCTGGCAGAAGTACAGGACTATCTGGCTTACCAGGACATGGTGTAGAATTAGACACAAAGGACAGACAACTTGCTCAATGTCGTGTCTGCTGGAAATAGGTGCTGGTTAGAAGCAAGCCCATTCTTGGCTCCAGTCCCAGACACTCGAACTAAGGCTCAGAGACCTCAAATGCAGAAACATCAAACTTCATGACCAGTTCCTGGTGGTAAAGATCTTCATGTCCCCAAGAGCAAATGTATCATATGCATTCTGGAAGTCCAGAGCTTTGGAGATCATCACTGAAAATATGACAGGGTGGATGCTGTTTCTTCAAACTGAATAAGGTTCTTTGGGGGTGAGGAGTCTGGGGTCTCAGAGGACACAATATTTCTAATGCTGTCACAAACTTCAGCTGAGAATAATGTAACATAGAAACCATTTACCTCTTTCACATTAGAATATTACTTGACTCTAAAGAAGAAAATCTGCCATTTGCAGTAGCATGGGACAGACTTAGAAGAGATTATCCTGAGTTAATTAATTCATCCCTTCTAGGGAGGACCTAGAGTAAATTAGATCTCAAAAGTGGATGATCACTTGATCACTTGATATCCTGTTATTCATTGATTTGCTCGAGCAGGCACCAATAACATTTCCATTTGACCCTATCACGTGCCAGTGTAGCCCAATGGCATCTGCTTGCTTCAGGAATACGAAGAGCCTCAAACCATTCGTTCAGGGTCTTGACGAAGAAGTCTGGCCATCTTGTAGGTGGGCAGCCACATGATCTTTTGACGTTCCATGGGATCCAGTCGGTAAGGCTCTAGTCCAGTGGTCATCTCCAAATCACATTACATGTCCAGCCCATCTGATTTTCGATGCCTTGGCAAACGAGACAGTATCCCTGACTCTGGATGGTCGACAGAGGTTGGAACTCCAGATTCCTTCTCTCACTTGAGTGAGGCATGATATTCCAAGAATAGCTCTTTCGATTCCTCTTTAGGAGACCCAAATAGCGTTCTCATCCTGCTTTGTAGGGCAGTCTCTGAGGCATATGTTAATGCAGGGAGAATGATAAAGGGTGATAAAGGGTGGAAAAAAATGAAAGACCAAAACAAAATAAAACAGTAGAAAATAGTGGTTGCCAGAAAGGGGTTGGGGGAGTTTAAACGGAATTAAAGTGGTCAGTTCTATGGTGATGTACAGAAACCAGATTTCTGGTGACAAATATAACATGATGATGATTTATAAGGATTCACCTCCTAAATCTATATGATGTTATACACCAGTGTTACTTCAAAAAATAAAATAAAAACACTTGAGTCTCTGAAATATGACCATAACCTGGAAGAGCCAGAAGCCAGCCATCAATCCGTCCTGCTTGTAACCTGAAAAGCACAAGACAACAGAATAGAAAAGAAGACAATGATGGGAGGAAAGAAGAGCTTCACCGGGCAGTTCCCACTGGGCTGGACTGACTGGCCAGGGACCTTGGTACTAAACAGAACAAGTGTTCTTAAGGCTCTGTCTCAGCCCATCAGAGTCAAGAGAACATAGCAGTTTCTCAGGGACAGGCCATCAAACCCTCCCAATGGCAATCCTCAGACCCACCTGCTAGATTTTTCCTCCTCCCAAAGAGACCTTCTAAGTTTTGAGGGGTTAAAGAGAAGGGATAAATTTACAAAACAAAAACTCTGCCAGGCATGGGGCCTGAGCAATAGTACAGCAGGGAGGTCATTTGCCTTGCATGCAGTCAATCCGCGTCTATTCCTGGTCATCCCATATAGTCCCTGAGCACCACCAGGAGTGATTCCTGACTGGAGAGTCAGGAGTAACTCCTGAGCACCACCTGGTGTGACCCAAAAAGGAAAAATAAAATAAACCTGATATTCCAAAGCCTTCAACTCCCGAGTGACACAGACAAAGCTTCATGAGGGTAGTGATTCCCTACAAGCCACAGAGCATATTGTCACCAGTCAGGCACACACACCACAGCTGCACACCAGCCAGTCAACCAAGGCCTGAGACAACAGTGGAGAAAGACAATACGCCTTTGGGCCAGAAGGCCGTGGGCCCATTCTCCAGGTAAGGGTCTTTTCTGCACATGGACAAGATTTGCAGAAGAAGAGTGTAGTGTACCACATTTTAGAGCACCGGCAAGAACACTCATTCCCTGAGATATGTTCCATCTTATCTGAAATTTTGTTTTTTTGTTTTAATTTTGTTTGTTTGCTTGTTTCTAGGCTACACTCAGCAATGTTCTGGCTTACTCCTGGCTCTGAGCTCAGGGATCACAAGTGGAAGGCTAGTGCAGTAGCGGGACCAAACCCAATTCAGCTGCATGTAAGGCAAGTGCCTGCCCATTGGGCTATATCGGGCCCCTTTGTTTGAAGATTTTATTTTTATATATACATATAATCAAGCAATTTCACCTTTATTTATTCATAAAATGAAACTATTGATCTCCAATAATTCAATAATGTTGAAAACAGTTTCCAAACATCCCTTGTTCATCTGCAGATTCTAGTGATGGTTTCTGCCCTCTTCTCCTTTAGGGTAAGCTAAGAACATTCTTAACATTTCAACCATCAGTCCCACATGGCTGTTCTGATTGCTGACTAAATTTTGCTCTCAACTTCCTGGGGCTGACTTTGGGTTTTTTTTCTTTTTGGGTCACACGTGGCGATGCTCAGGGGTTATTCCTGGCTCTTCACTCAGGAATTACTCCTGGCGGTGCTAGGAGGACCATATGGGATGCTGGGGATCGAACCCAGGTGGGCCATGTGCAAGGCAGACGCTCTACCCGCTGTGCTATCATTCCGGCCCCTGGGGCTGACTTTGATGTTGATGTCAGAGGCACAGTCAGACTGAATTTCTGTCTACAGACACCCCTAGCTGGCTGGTCTCCTAAGTCCACACAAGGGACTGTGCCTTCACAGTGTCTGGGAAGGGTCTGCACTGTGTCCCAAAGGCCAGCCCTGGAAATTCTGACTCCAAACCTGCCTGTGGGGAGAAGCTAGTGCTTGAGTCCTGCTTGTAGCCCCCATGTCTGATGACCATGAACAGGTTCTGACCCAAAACAGGTTCTGTCTCCTCACATACGCACCTGTTTGTGTGACAACTACAAAGATAGGCTGTCCCTGCCCTTAAGAGCAGTGAGTTGTTAAAGCCACAGTTTGTGAAAAGCACCTTTAAAACATGACATTTATTAGCTGTTCGATTAAGAGAAACTATAAAGTGATCCCCAGAAACTATAAAGTAATCCCCAGTATAGACGTTACCCTGTGATTTAGATGCCAACTTAAACACAGAGGCAAGAAGCATTCAAGCTTTGCAGCCCCACTGGGTAATGTGGGGAACTGACAGGCCCCACATAGGCTAGGCGTGGGGGAACCCATCCACAGGAACTGATCTGGAGCCCAATTAAGCATCTCCTGACTGATGCCAGTTTCCATGTGGGACCCCCAAGGCAGTTGTACAGCTGTTGAGATTGCTAGAACCAAAGGAGCTATAGCTCACTTGGAGAACCAGTGGTGACCCACTTCAGGGTCTTCTGAGGACACGGAGTCAGGAGTGACTTGGGAAGGAGGCTCCACAGATCTGGGCCTCTCCTATGACTGTGAGGACTCCCTCCCTGAGGGTCTGTCCTGTGTCTGTGATAACACATTCAACTAAGCACCGTGGGTTTTTTGTTTTTAATTTTTTATTATACCAACTTGAGATATACAGTTACCAAAGTGTTCGTATGTGGGTTTCAATCATACAGTGTTCCAGCACCGATATCTTCACCAATGCCCATTTCCCACCACCAATGTCCCCTGATTTCCCCCTTCCCCTAGCCTGCATCTCTCTTCTCTTACACATTGTGGCTTGCAATAATACTATTAAAGGTTATCATGTATATCCTTTTGCCTACCTTCAATGCTCAGTTCTACGCTGGTATTATGATTTACAATAAATTTTAACTCACTGTTCCTTTCTCTGTATTACCTAACCTCTGACTCCCACACATTTGCAGTAGGTTCTACCCACTGACAAGACCTCCTGATCCATGTTTTGTCTGACCTTGGATATTGGTATCAGGTTATTATTTTATATCAGGAAAATAAATGCAGTCATTCTGTAACTGTCCTTTCCCCTCTGGCTAATTTCACTCAGTATGATCTTCTCCATGTCCATCCATTTATAGGCAAATTTCATAACTTCATTTTTCCTAACAGCTGCGCAGTACTCCATTGTGTAGAGGGACCACAGTTTCTTTAACCAGTTGTCTGTTCTCAGGCACTCTGGTTGTTTCCAGATTCTGGATAGCTGAGTCAAACGGAAGCTCAATTTCTAGTTTTTGGAGGAATGTCCATATTGTTTTCCGAAAAGGCTGTACCAGTCAACATTTCCACCAACAGTGGATGAGAGTCCCTTTCTCCCCGAACCACTCCAGCACTAGCTGTTCTTGCTCTTTTAGGTATGCGCCAAGTCTCTGTGGTATGAGATGATATCTCATTGTTATTTTTGATTTGCATCTCTATGATGATTAGTGATGATGAGCATTTTTTCATATGTGTTTTGTCAATTCAAATTTCTTCTTTGTGGAAGTTTCTGTTCATTTCTTCTCCCCATTTTTTGATGGAGTTGGCTGTTTTCTTGTAAAGTTCTATCAAGCACTGTGTTTTTTGTGACTGTGAGAAACCACAGTGGAAGAGAGAGTTAGGCAGAAAATGAAAGCTTGGCACTCAAGGGAAATCCCTTACGTGGCATTGTTTTCTTCTGGAAAAGCACCCACAGTTCCTGCAATAACTCCTGAAAGTTTAGTTAGAGCCATGCACTAACTACAGGGTACACCCAGCTCTCCCCTATCCCCCGGGCCTCCTGCATGCTACTTCTTCAGTTAGTGCTTCTGCCCCAACCTTGTTCCTGTGGAATGGAAAATGTCATCTACTTCATCCTGGCTGTGTCGTCTGCTCCATCTTGGCCCCTTTCTGCCTTGCACCTCAAATAAGGGGCCTATTATCCTCTTGCAACTTGTTTGCTTGTGGGTCAGCATTCAGGGGCTACTCCGTGCTCAGTGCTTAGAGGTCACTCCCAACATGACACAAATACCGTATCACCTTGACCTATAAGCCAGTTAGTTCTAAAACCTTTTGGTCTCAGAAGTCCATTGCACCCTTTTTCATTACTGAGGGCCTGAAGTACATTTGTTTATGTGCATTGCAATTTTAATGTATAGTTCCTTCCAGATTAAAACTCAGAGAGTATGTATTAATTCATTCAGTAACAGTAAGACCATTGCACGTTTACATAAATAGCAATATTTTTATAAAATCAACTCTACAGGGTTCAAACATATGGTACAAAAACACAGCTTGGGTTTTTTGTTTGTTTGTTTGTTTGTTTGCAAATAGGGAGGGTAGTGGGTGGGCAGGTGCGGGGCAGGGGAAGTGGTCAGCTAGACCCCATCTCTGCCTTTTCCTTAAAACAACACAGCAACAAGTTAGGTTGATGAAATTATACATAGAAAATCCGGCCTCACACAAATGGGAATCCCCTGAAACGGGATAAAACCCAACTTGAGAGTCAAGGCTCTGGTTAAACTAGATTCCCTCACTTTTCTTCTTTGAACCCTGTTTTTGCTGCTCCCTATTCCCCGTTGCTCCTGTGATGAGTCACAGTGAGACACGGGGTGTGAAGCTTCACGTAAATGTGCATACACACACACACACACACACACACACATCACACACTCACACAAGCTTTGCAGCAGCTAATCCTCACCAGAACAATAGGTGCGGTGCATGAAGCTGAATGATGTGAGGCCGGGTGTTTCTGGAGGGACGGACTCTGTCATCCATGTTAGTGCAGATGACGGTGTCATTGGGACAGCCGCACATCTCTTCACTGGGGCCTGAAGTGTCTGAAAACAACTGCCTGGGAATCAGCAGCCAAAGACATGGGCGAGGGGCATTTCTTCCCAGATGATAATATTGGGCTTGTTTCTCATTCTTGGAGGACAGTGAGTCCCCTGCTGGCTTTCCCCGAGGTGCACCCTCTCAGTATCTCTGCTTTAGTACTCTTCCAGTTCCCTCGTGATGGCCCTTCCAGTATCTCTTGGTCCTTCTATGCCCAGAGGAATACAGATGGACACATCAGTGGACTGAGGTCAGAGATCGTGCCATATGTCAAACCCTTTTACAACATCTCCCCTTAACCCCCCAGAAAACTTAGAAGGCCTCTCAAGGGATAGGAAAACCTAAAATAGACTGGCCTGAGGCTTGTCATTTGGCAGACAGGATCAACTTTCTCTGGGAAAAGTTACCCATTGCAATCTCTTAGCTCAAACCCCAGAACCTCAAGAATACTTGCTCTGCTAAGGACTCCAGGCCCAAGGCTGGACAGTTCGGTCAGCAGTACTGTCCTTTTGGCCTCCACTCATCTTCCTCTTCACCATATGCAAAAACGCCCCAGGACATTTCTCCACTATGTTCTGTACATTCCATGTGTGTTCCTGTGTGACGCTCCCAGAACCTTCCACCTTCTAGGCAGCCCAGGCTTCTGCTCGCCCCATTAACCCTCACAGTGTCCCTGAGGGGACTGTGCCCCCACTCTTGCCCTCTGCTGTGGTTCTGCTGCTGTGGCTGAGAGAAAGAACTCTTGTATCATAGAGCCACAGACCCCAAACATCAGAGCTGCTCGGGTTATGTTCCACAGGCGGGGCAGTGCAGGGCATTAAGACATCCCTATCTCTGAGAGACAGAGTAGGAATATAATGACAACCTTCTGGTCCTTGTGTTGCAAACTGTAATGCCGAAAAGAGAAGAAAGAGGGAGAGGCAGAGAGACAGAAAAGAACTGTGTCTGCAGTAGAGGCAAGCTGAGGGGTGGGGCTGAATGTGGTGGGAAGGAAACTGGGGACATTGGAGGTAGGGAAATGTCTACTGGTGAAGGAAAGGGTGTTGGAACATTATATGACCGAAACCCACCACTAACACCCTTGTAACTATGTATCTCACAGTGATTCAATTTTTAAAATGTTCAAAACCAACAAAAGACATTCCTGTGTGCAAAACAGGTACCTGCCACTGGAGCTCCAAGGCCCCTAAGATGACTTGTACCCTCTGTTTACTCTGTGGGCTCCCCAACAATGTACATGTGTCAAGCAGGATCCAGATCAAGGTGGTTCTGGCTCTCAAAGCTTTATGCTCCATCTAGTTCCCACTGGTTGCCCCCAATGACCCAGAAAGGGGCCCCCACACCACTCACACTCTCCAGAGCACAGGCCACTGCAGCCTCAGGGACTCTAGGCCAAGCTTTCTCCAATCATGTCCCCCTTATAGCCTTGTTTCCTGCCTGCAGCCCCTCATGCTGCGTTTCCCCTAATCAAGTGATTTTCACCTTGAACCCTTGTGGCATATTCTGGAGACCTTCTGGGGGGCCGTTTGATCCCCAGCTGAGAAATGCTGCTCCTGGCCCATCTCTTCTACCTCCAGAACACCCAGAATTAACCCTTCATCCAATCAGGTGGGTCATGGGGCCTCAGGGTCATTATCTTTGTCCCCTTGACTTAGGAGAAAATTATTCTGCTGCCCAGAATGCCACCACCCCCCTTCTCCAGCACTTCCAGGTAATCAGATGTGGTTATTAATTAGTCGTCATTATTTTCTTGTCATCTCGCTGTCATTGAAATAAACTTGGTGAAATTAATGAGGCTCCTCACACTACATAGGCTTCTTACGCTGATTATTTTGGCGAACAAAGTCGTTGCTAATAGAAATAACGATACTAATCATGCCAAGGATCAATGGAGCAGGACGAGAGTGCTAGAGGCGAAGAGAGAGAGCCCTCCATGGGGGTGGGTGGGAAAGAAGTTTACAGATCATCCCAAGAGAGGGGTTGAGGATGTGACTGGCTGAGGAAGGGAGGGGATGTAAAGAAGAGTCCCTAGATCCAGAGAGGGCAGCTCTGGAGAAGGGGATATGGCCATCACCGTGTGGTGGCAAAGGCTGAGTCACCCTCCAACACTGGGTTAGGCTGAAGCATCCGCCAATGCCCTGACCTGGTCACCTCTTTTTCCTCTCCCATGGTTCTGACTGTGCAGTGAGTTTTTCCATCAGCACCTCCCTCAACCTCCTCTCTGCTGTGTGCACAGCCTAGTTTACAGAACCCCTACCCCCAACACTCACATGCACAACACACACACACACACACACACACACGCGCGCATGCACGCACGCATGCACAACCTGTCACCCCATTTCCAGTTCCAGCCTCCAGACTGGTACCAACCATTGTTCCCCCATGAAGGAGCTTTGCAGCCTCCCAGTGCTCTGGGCTCTGCCCAGGTCCCGGTCCTTTCTACACACGGGCTATCTCCAGGGAGTTCAGGCCTTCCAAGCCCCAGCCAGGCCTGTCTCCCCGCAGATACCGGGGAAGCTTGACCCACTGTGTCCTCTGCCCCCTGTTTTCAGTGAGCCAATTATCACTGTCTTGAGGCAATCCTCCTTACCCCTGTTCAGAGCCTCTTATGGCTCCTCCCCCTCGGTCTGCCTGTCTCGCTGATTGCGAATTTCAGCCTATGCCCTTCTTATTCCCTGGACCACAAACCTCTCAGGGCACAGCGTTTATCTGATTCATAACAGGCTCCATCAGGCCCAGTGGCCCATAAATGTTTGATGAACAAACAAATGAGCCCATCAATCCACACGGGAGAAGGATTGTGCTGAGAAAGGGGGGTTGCGGGCAAGAACAGAACTGGGAGGAGAACCTCGATTGCAAAGTGAAAGCTAGGACAAGGGGTGCTCCATGTGCTCTCAGCAGGGCGTGGGCAGCTTCAGGCACAGACCACTATTTCCCAGAACTGGACCTGCTGGAGATGACAGAGGTGTCTAAGGAAAGAAAGACTCAAGCAAGGAGGCGGAATCTGCCTGCTAGTTTGCATCACTTCCGGTGCTGGCTGGATAGGCTCCAACGACTGGGGGGGGAGAATCCCAACTTGTTTGGCTCGAGATCTCTAGCTCTAGCTGAGCTGAGGGACTGAGGAGGTAATAACAACGGAGCTAACGTGCTTTGCTTTGTGTGCTCCAATGACCGTTCTCTCCCTGAGCATCGAACTAACAGAATCTCCCAAAACAACCCCTGAGCTCTGTGAGCACCCCTTTTGAGACCCCCCACCCAAAAAGGGTGAGCAGAGTATGGGCTACGCACCCTGAGCTGAATATGGAATATACAACCTGACTTTCAACACTGCCTGCATGAAGGAACCTCCAATCAATCCGTTAGCTCATTTCAGGTCACAGGGTCCCATGGCAAGAAACAGCAACTGCCTTTGAGGACCTGGTTCCCAGACACTGCTCTGAGTGACCTTTCTGAGGGGAGGCTTTCAATGCTCTTGTTGGGGATGTCTTGCCACTGAACATGCCAGGCATCCACCAAATGAGGCTCTGCTAGATGTGTTGCTCTCCCTGTGCATGCTGAGAAATCCCGGCTCTGAGCTGGGAAGACTTGACAAGCACCTGGGGGCTCCCAAAGCCTAGGAAGGCAGAAAGGCACATGGTAGCAGCTTCCAGCACTGATTGAGCCCCCAGACCACGCACACACACACACATACACATGCACACACACAAACACAGACACACACATATAGACACAGACACACAAACACACACAGACACACACATTGACACACAGACACACACAAACACATAGACACATGCAAACATACACAGACACATGCAAACATACACAGACACACATAAACACACAGACACACACAGAGACACAAATAGACACACAGAGACACAAATAGACACACACAGAGACACACATAAACACACACAGACACACACAGAAACACAGAGACACATACAAGAACACACACACAGACACATAAAGACACACATTCACAAGAACATTTCAAAAGACCTGGGGCAAAAGCTCAAGTGGCTGGAGAAATATCACTTTCAATCCCTGATGCTGTTAGAAAAATCTGACCAAGAAACAACTTTTCCTTGAAAAGAGAAGAGGAAAGGCCTCCCAGTTTATTTCCGTACGTAGACTTCCCTGACTGTCACCAAGGTCTAGCTCAAACACAGAGAGCCTTTATGGGATAGTTGCAGGCTGCATTGCTTGTAAGGGAAACATTTTTCATTGAACACACACAGCGCTAACATGGTTGCTCACGTGCAATAATCGAGTGATGAATGATTAACACAATTTGCTTTATGTTCCATATAGTTTCATTGTTCTGTGGCCCGTTCCTGCTCGCACCTGCTCCCTAGTTCCATTCTGATGGGCACCTTGTGATTTCTGGCAGGTTCACCTTTACCCAGCTCCAAGAATTGGCCCCTCACAGCTCCGTCAACAGCACACAGTGCCATGAGCACTTCCACGTCAAGCATCTGGAAAACAGGAGAACCCCTAAGCCCCATCCAGTATTTCCCTCAACCCCACAACCCCCCCAAAAATATGTGAAAATAGCTCAGAGGTCTAGAACACATACTTTACGGGGTGGAGGTGCTCAGGGACCACTCCTGGCAGTGCCCGGGACCCTGTGTGATGTTGGGTATTGAACCAGCGCCAACCAGGTTCACAGCAAGTGCTTGCGCTCTGTGCCATCTCCCCTGCCCCCGAGAGCAAATACTATGTAGGAAGTTGTTTCGCTCCATGGTTCCACGTGGTCCCTTGAGCATCACGGGGTGCGGCCTTTATGAAAACTTCACACACAGGAGCGGGCCTGTGACTTGAGAGCAGAGCTCCCAGGGGTCCAAAGAGCTGAACTGAGCCCCACAGCCTGGGGGGCTAGAGAAGCACTTCTTGCCCAAAACGTTCTAACACCAGCGAATTCACCATCCCAACAGCACATGACATTCCTGGTGTGTCTTTGGTCTTCATGTTTTGTTCTTTAAATATCTGGCTCAGATGTGGGCTAAAAGGAAAACTGAGATTCTTTCCAGCAGCGGGAAGGGAAAAAAAATGAATATTATAAACTGGGGCTAACTAAGCTCTATTCAAGTTGAAAATCCCCAGCTTTTGCCAAGCAGAGAGTCCAGCGGTTCAGATGGCTTAACCCCCCAGGGACATAGAATGACATTCATATTCCAAGACGGTGAAAACTTCTTTCAAGTTCCACAACTGATATCAAATTAAACCATGAAGAGCACCATACTAATGGGCAAGAGACCCAGGATGAACAATGATGTGGAGAAAGTTCATTTTGGGTTACAATAAATTACAAAAGAGAATTTTTTAAAGAAATGAAAGCACCCACTCCCTCACTCACCATATGGAGCAGCTGAGCTTCCAGAGGTCAAGCTGAAACAGATATGGGGGTGTTTTGGCCACTGACCTCTCAGAGCATGGTGTTTCAAGTCCGAGTATGATGCTTCAGTGCAGTGGAATGTACCCTGTTGACCATGTGTGACATTACCTAAATCTCTGGAGAGAAATATGTGTTACTTGGCATTAGTATGGAGAGACATCATCTGGCCTTGACACTATAATCTGCTCAGCCCACAGTTGGTTAGAGATCATAAGGGGGTCCTCATCACCACAGGAAGAGCCCTCAGGGTTGAGGGATGCAGAGCAATCAGTGGCACTAACATGACCCTCCTCTCGCCACTCTAGTCCAAGGGCCTCCTTGAAGACGGGCTGGTTCAGTGAGATTCTCCCAGGGTCAGAGTGGAGGGGCCAAGGAAGTCACGGGTGGAAATAAAAGTCCACTGGAGCTTTTGAGAAAAGTAGTGGTTAGTCAAAGAACTTTTGCCATAGACGCAGTGGACAACTGTGAGCCTGACCCCTGGAGGTGGGTGACCCTGTCCAAGTATGAATTGTGGGGCCCATCCCAGGGCATACCAGGTTTTTTTTCTTTCTGACATGGAAGATGAAGACCCTGGCTCATGCAGATGGCCCCAGCACAACAGCGGCCATGGACATGAGTCCCTTAGCTCACAGCAGCAGGTCACAGAGAAACTATGACCCATATCGCTGCCAAGACACAAAGAGACAAAAAGGATGACTGGCCTTCCTCTCCCCCGACTCCGAACCAGCAAGAACACAAGAGTCATTAACAATAGTGCTTGGAAACACGTACACATTCTTTTTTGTTCTATCTTATTGAGGTTTTGGGGGAGGATCATACCCAGATTCTCGTGACAGTGCTTAGGGGCTCCTTTGGGTTACAATAAACCCTTGATTATAGCCAAGGGTCTCCATGGGCCAGGAGTAGGGATGGAATTCAGGTTGACTGCATACAAGGCAAATGCCTTAACCTCTGTATTACTATCTAGCCCCAATGTGCATGTTCTAATAGCATATAATGGTAATTTTTTCCTTCTCAAATTCCAGGCTCTAAACTCGCCTTCCCATTATAATTGAAGTCATGCCCACCCTCCTCACCGCCCATGTCTTCCATCTCATGGTCCTGATATTTTCACTGGCTAGATTGGACCAGGCATATCTGCATTAAACTGAAGGGGCAGGTAAGCAGAACACAGCAAAGAGTTTACAGGACAGCCACGGCCACCTCTCTGTCCACCTTTCATCGGTTGTACTCTGTTGCTTGCCACAGGTGTCTCAAGAAAAATTGTAAAATAGATCCAGGGTGTGCACGGAAGACAAAGAAGCACCATTTCATGGACATTAGACAAATTCTGTCATACTTCCCTCAAAGGTCCCCAGATGTCACCTGTCAGGTCCACAGTCCTCCTCTGAGCAGCCATAGAGGGACAAGTTGCAAGTATTCACTGGGAGCATCTCTCCACATTGGGGAGTGGAAGTCTGTCCCCCAGCCCCTCTGTGCCCTGGAGCACCAACACTCAGGCACACCTCGTGCCCAGCCCTGGGTAGAGGACGGGTATCTCAGCCCTAGCTTGCACCAGCTTCTCTTTGAGCCATAACTGCTCCCTCTTTTGGGAGTCGCTTCTGGGTCTTCTTAGAATTCTCTTTAACTGCCCTCCACGGCCTCCTCCTACAGTGAAATCTCCCTTTTCTGCCCAAACTGATGGGATTCCGTCTCTGGATGGGCCCTCTCAGACCTAACAACTCTGACACTCAGGAGCAAGCAGGAAGCATCTCCCAGGTGGGCAGTGGACTGACTTGGCCCCATGTCCACGTCCTTGTGGATCATTCATGTGTGACTCCAAGGGAGATGCCACCAGGTCAGGAACAGGGAGATGCATAGTTGCCACATGACCTGAGCCCATCAGTACATGGGTGGGTTCGCAGGGTCACACTGGAGTTCATGGGCAGGGGCAGAGGTGACTATAGCCAAGGGTCACCAACAGAAAGTGAGTAAGCAACTTTCTGGGTCTTCTTAGAATTCTTAGAACCAACGATAAGTGAGTAAGCAAAGGGCATTATGACTCACCATTATTCATATGACTCACCCAACATATGCTTCAGATCTGGTCAGCACCATGTGGTAAAAATGCAGAGACCCACCATAGTGCCAAGGCCCAGTGTCTGGGCTACCATGAAAAGTCCCTCAAATAGGGAGGTTTACCCTGAAGCTTCCTGGGCACAGTGTAACCCCCAAAGGGGCCAGCAGGATCCTACACCTGCTCATACTCAGGGAAGGACCTTCCCAGATCTCCCTTCCAGCATGTGGGGTCTCAAAATCTCCACACACAGATTCCACCCGTGTATGGGTCCATCCCAGAGCATCTCCTTTTTTATCAGGGTGCCTGAACTCCCCACATCCTCAGGTATGTGGGGTTCATCTCTCTTGATGTCCTCTGCAAAGACTCTTCCATACATCAGCCTATTCTGAGGTGCCTCTGGAAAGGGGTGGGACACCATGGGCCAGGAGTAGGTTTGAATGCAGATGTTTCTTCAGCCCCCCAAGTCTAAGAGAAATTCACCAGAAAGAAATTTTTCCTTATAAAGCTTTGTGAGGGCTGTGGAGAAGAAAATCACTGCCAGTTAAAAAGTTCAGAAAGGGGGGCCGGAGCGATAGCACAGCGGGTAGGGTGTTTGCCTTGTACGCGCCGACCTGGGTTCGATCCCCTGGCATCCCATATGGTCCTCTAGCACCACCAGGAGTAATTCCTGAGAGCAGAGCCAGGAGTAACTCGTGAGGAGTCGCCGGGTATGACCCAAAAAAAGCAAAAAAATAATAATAATAATAAATAAAAGTTCAGAAAGGATCAAGAGCTAAGCTATGTGGTCAGTACAGTCCTTCCTCCTCACAGGACTCTCTTGAGCCTCAGGATCTCAGGTGACCCGGGTGACTAAGGCTCAGAGAGGCAAAGGGTGTGCTGTTCAATGGCTCAAAGGGCCCCACCTCAACTCAGATCTCCAACGTGAGCCCGATGGTCTCCCTCAGGCCAGCGGCTATCCCCCAAGCCTGAGGGAAGGAAAAGCAGAAGGCATGTTCTTCACGTTGATCTTTCATGTTCAGCAAAAGCACCCTCAGTTCCCTCAATCCTTTGTGTGACTAGGCCCCAAACTTCTCCTTAAAGGCTAAGCCAGGAGAAACACAGTTTCTCTCAGCCTGAGGGAAAATGGTGGTTGGGCGTGGCTAGTTTCTCAGGCGTCAATCTCGGACAGACTCACGTCCTTTTGTGGTCTTTCCTTGGCACACACACACCCCCTACTGTTCCTTTCCATGTCCAAATGTTCTCTCCCTACAATAACCTAGTTTGATTAGGATTGACTCGCCCCACCCAAAATAAAGTTCTCCTTTTAGTCAAGTTGCCATTTGGGAAGCCCCCTTAGTTACATTCTGAGGGTAGCTCAGATTTCAACATATGAATTTCGATGGGATACAGCTCTGCTCTTAATATGAGGAAAGACTGAAATTCTCTTCCTTCCCTTTGGGGTGGGGTGAGGGGAGGTCAGTCAATTTCACAGGTGAAGTTTTGGGCTTAGAATGCACTTTGGGCCTCAGTTTCTCTCAGTCTGTGGGAAAGCCTCAGTCTCAGTCAAGGGGTAAAAGGAGTGGAGTGTTCACCTCCCTGGACCCCCAAGACTATTTCTGGGGGTCCTAAGGAAATACCTATCCACTCTCTGCAGCTCCGTCAGGACACAGATGCCAGCCCCAGGGAGGGACCCTGCCAACAGCATCATGGAAGCAGACTCCTATCTCCTGTCAGAACCAGGCTCTCCTTCCGTTGCTGGAAAGAACCGATATCAAGTCCTATCCTGGTTCCTTCGCCCCACACTAAGGGTGGTCACTGTGTCCCACACCTGTGGGATGCTGTGTGGAACAATAGGTCACTGAGATCCCAGCACTTGCCTTCTCACAGACTCTACCACAGACCTGCCCAGGTATCATGACTGAACTCCCTTGGAGACTTGGAAACAACAAGGAATGGGAGCAGTTTTCCTGAAAGGCAGTGGATCCAGGTGGATGAGTGAAAGCTGGTCTCCTGGGGCAAGTGTCGGGAGGTCCTGGAGAAGGCTTGACTGAGTAGCTCCCAGATGGCAGAGTAACAGGCCTGGCTTTCCTGGGATGGGCAGAGAGGCAGGTCTGAGCGCCCCGCTGAGACTAACGCCACACCCACTAGGAAATAACACCCGCCATTCTGGCTCCCTCTCAGATCATGGACAAGACAGTGACGGCTTCAGGGCTCAGAACCTGATACGGCCTGAGAACTCAGGTACCATGATTGAAATTTCTGGGAATTCAGGCCAACTTGCATTCCCCGATTCAGACCCCTCCCATGAACAGGACCCTCCGCACCAGGGTTCCCATGAAGAAGCCATTGCCTATTTGCCGACCAGAAGTGGCATTGATCTCCCTCTTAAGGGATTCCTCATGCCCCTGGCCTCACATAGAAAGACTGAACCCCCACTTCCAAGGCAAAGGTTCCGTTCTCTTCGCTGTTTTCTTCCGGATGCTAGCGTTTTCTGCAATTAAGGTCGCTGTGACTGTATCTTATTTCCTTGACCATTAATCTTCTATAAACTGTGAAATTAACAAGCCTCCCTGTAACCAACCTGTGAAACCGGCCATCTCTCACTGCCATTACTCAAAGATCTTTGCTGGAGATGCTCGTGTGTCTCTCCTGCTCATTACACGAATGCTAATCTGATTTCTCTCTGTGTGCATTCATTACAGGACACTGAGAGCTTTGCCCTGTACTAGGTGAAATGCGTTTACCAGTGTTTACTAATGTTACAGTGGTCGGCTCCATGGAATTATCTGATGATATGGTATTAAGGAATTAGGTCACATAATCTGGATAAACCTTCAGGAATAAAGGATCAGTGGTTGTCTCGCTGACCAATGTTTTGAAAACTGAATGAGAGGCAAACACAGTCTATTTATTGCTCCCCAATCCATGCTGCAAGGTGCGTGCTTACAGTGAGTGTTCAAGAATCTTCTAGGTCCTCAAGAAACACAGCTCCCATCTGAAGAAACATGCCACAGAAATGGGAGAAACAGAGTCCCAAGGTACGGGGTGTCAGAAGAGGAAGACAAGCTCCTCCTGCAGTCAGAACAGATTTTACTACCCAAGGCCCATCTGTACTCATCTGGTAGGAGGGGACATGTTTGCTGAGTGCAATATGGCGTGAATACAGGGGGTCTTGGAGGGACAGCTTGCCTCCTGGGCAACAGGGAAGACACAGTGCCTTAGAGATGTGTCCCTGGAAACATAATGCATGGCAGAGCTGTGCAGGAGAGCCCCGGAGACCCACAGAGCCAGGTCCTGTTGGCTGGATTTCCAGGCTGCGAGCTGGTCTTTGACACAATAAGCCAGTCCATTTAACCTATTTCATGGATCCAAAGTCCCTGAAGCCACTTCAGAGAGTGGCTTTCACTTCAGAGATCAGGCTTTGAGGACAGCAGGGAGAAAGCTCAGCTCTTCACCCTCACTTCAGGAAAAAGCAATTTGGCTCGAATAAGGACAGTCCACTTGGCTGTGGGGACAGATAGGAAATACAGAAGCAAGAAGCACTTCCAGAGTAGATGCATTAGTTACGGTTCTCAGAACCAAGTGGGGAGAGACATGAAGAAATTTCATAGAAGGAATAGGAGGCTCTGATTGACTCCTATTGGAGCAGCTGAGTCCCAAGAAGAAGAGGAGTGAGGCAGTTCCCCCCCGCAGTCCTAAAAAACAAGAGGGCTGCTGGGGTGAGTGTCTGTCTAGCATGTCAAGTCCACTCAATCGCCCCTCTTCCTTCTGGTATAGTGCGGACGCTCCCACTCTCTGAAGCCCATAGGGGTGGGAGGAGACCCTTTCCTTGGCGGGTGAGCAATGGACAGCGTGACCTCCTCCCATTCCCTCATCCAGTGGTCAGTGTCCGCCAACGAGCACCCCTCACAGATACACTCAGAATCAGGCTTGACCAGCAATGGACAGCGTGAGCTCCTCCCATTCCCTCATCCAGTGGTCAGTATCAGTCAGGAGCACCCTCGCACAAACACTCAGAATCAGGCTTGACCAAACCACAGGCCCCCACGGCTCAGTAGAAGTGAAAGCTAAGCCCAGCTCCATGGGGGAGAACAGAGTAAGATCACTGAGTCTTGGGTTGGCACAGAGGTTCCCTGCAGTGTGGGCCCACGGGGAACCAGGACTGACTCCCCGCAGGGGACACCCAGGCCACCATGGCGGCAGCAACACAACCTTCCTCGTGTCCAGCTGGAATTAGCAAGAGCCCTTGGGGGCGGTCACGCTCAGCATCAGGTAGCACACACATGGTGCGCACACACACACACGCGTGTATGTGTATCTTTGGTTTTGGAGCCACACCCAACAGTGCTCAGGGATCACTCCTGGTGAAGCTCCAGGAACCATATGGGGTACTAGGGATCAAACGTGGGTCAGGTGTGTGCAAGGCAAATGCCCCACCCGCTGCCCCATCTCTCCAAGCCCAGACTTCTTATACTTCCTGGTCCAGATGACCGCTGGGTGGAAGAGTGACTTCGCTATTTCTCTTTACCTCCATGGCGCACGCAGGCACCACCTACCCTGCAGTCTCCATTCCAGAAGCATATTGTGAGCCCTAGTTACTCCATCCTCCCCACCAGAGACTAACTCTCCCAGCTCCTCTGTCCTCACCAAAGAGTGCTCCACCAGCTCCTCCATCTTCTCCACTCCAGGAGTCCTCCCCATGCAGGGCAGAGAGGACAGGATAGAAACATGTGTGTGAAGCAAAGACACTTCCATGGCCAAGGACCCCCATTCTGGGTCCCTGTCCCACTCCCACTCAGGGTTATCCGCTCAGGAATGTCCCCTTCCCGACAGTCCGATCCTGAGGTTTGGAATGACTGATCCCAAACACTGAAGGTTACCAACAGCAACAAACCTCCCGGCTGTGCACAATTTGGCCCTGTTACCACCATCCGTCTCTCACCGCCCAGTGAACCGGAGGCAGAAAACGCTGTCTGGGGTGTGGGTCTTCAGGGAGTCCCTTCATGGAGGGTCGTTTCCTCTCCAGTCTGGGCCACTGAGCAGAAGGCCTGGTGGGTTGCCATCCCCTTCTTTCTTTTTATTATTCAAGCTTAGTGTAACTCCACATTTCAGCAACAATCTCAACCCTTTTCTGACCATGGCCCCTTCTGACCTCGCTTCCTTCCTATACCCACTCTGCACGCCCTACTGGGTGGCGCCCTAGTCCTGTGCCACTTGGGCAGTTTTTACCTGCACGCCCTTTGCAGTGACCATATGACTGCCGAGAAACGCTGCACTGAGCTGGGGGCCAGAGTGACTCAGGGGTGCGCGTTCTCCACTGCATGTTTAGTTCTATCCCACACACACGGGACTCGTGGTCCAAATTCCGACCATTCTCCCTAGCTGCTGCGCATGGATCTTATGGTTCCAAAGTCCATTTTGCTTCACTCAGTTTGTCTCTGTCTTCTTTAGATCCCGCCCATGGGTGAAATCTCACACGGTGCATCTGCTCCAGCTCCTGAAGCTCCATCCATTGCTGCAAATAGCAGAGCTGGGCTTTCTCTTAGCCGTGTGCTCCGTAGACACGTCTGCATCTTCCAGGACCTGACACATCTATGCCGCATTGCAGAGCTTGGGACTAACCCACCTTCAGACCGGTTCTCACTGGACAAGCACTTCCTTGGGCCCCTATCCATCAACACTGCCCTGGGCGTTAGGAATTGATCGAGGATCTGCATCCAACAACCTGTACCGCAGAGTTCGGGCTGTCCTTGAGCGACCCTTGCCCCGACCCAGCCGGATTCTTCTTCCAGCCTATGAGAAACTTCAGGACCGTGAGGCTGTCAGGGCTGCCGGATCTGGGACTTTCTCCACACCCAGAAGCTTCGCCCTGATCCCGAGGTGGAATTCAAGAGACACCCCTTGGTTGATGGATCTGCCTCCTGGCCCCAATGCCTGTGGGTGCAAACTGGAGCCTGGGAATGAGTGCGCGAACATTCCAAGTCGAAAAAATACACAGAAAGCCAAGGAACGCTCTTTATGTGGTTCCTTGCTTAATTTATTTCCAGTTCTGTCTCAAATGATCTTTCTCAGCGACATCTATGAAATGGAAACTCTCTAAACCAGAATTAAAATTCCCGGCGCAGGCCGCGGACGCCTCGCCGGACCCTGCGCGCTGCGGCGCAGCTTGTGGTGTGCTACTGCCCCCTGTGGAACAAGCCTGCATAGCACGCGTCCGGGAGCCCCGCAGGCCTGAGAACGGTTTGTTTAATTTTTTTTTCCCAGCAAGCACACTTAAGAAGGAGAAAATGGACTCTCAAAAATCCTCTTTATCCTAGATCAAATAGAATAAAAGCCAATTAAGTCAGTGCAGCTGTCGGCTGTTTAATTTGAACAGCGCTAGTCCTCAGGTTCGCTCCCCTGGGTTCTCCCTCCCGTAGCTCCCTGTGGGCCAGCGAGGTCAGGATTCGCTTATGGGAGATGGGTCCCAACACCCCAGACACAGAGCGAGGTGTTGCCAGCTCCGACACGCCCCAGGTGGCAAGCTTCGGGGTCTGGGGGTGGGGTCTGAGCCAGGATCGGTGGCTTCTGCCAGGAAGACTCTCTGGGGTACAGTGATGTGGTCTGAGAGCTTCCCTGAACACAGTCACCCCTCAGCCCCTCTCAATCCCTCTGCCTGAGTCTACCCGGAACCATGATGTGGCCCAGAGCAGCTGCGCCGAGTCACTGAAGCCCTCCCCTGCCCCGTGCTGCGAGCAGCTGACAGTCTGGAGTTAGAAACTGAGTAAGGGTACTCGGGTGGGAACCCGTAGACCCACAGCCCAGGCACAGAGCTGGGGTGGGGTGGGGGGTGTTGTTGAGGCGGTCAGAGGACCTGCAGCAAACCAAAGACAAGGGCGAGAAGGGTGGACCAGAGCAACCAAACAGGGTGGCCTGGCTTTCCCCAGGCCTGAAAGAGGCAGAGACGGCCATCAAGATAACACAGTGGGTAACTGTGGCCGACCACAATTACAGCTCTGCTTTCCTGTATTGCATGTGGCCGACCCCGACTCGGTCCCCCCCACTGCATATGTGGTCTCCCAAGCACTGTCCACAGTGATCCCTGAGCACAAGCCAGGAGTAGCCTCAGACGTTACTGGGCCCCAACCCACTTCCTCCAAAAAAAGTTAGATGAAGCAGGTAGAAGCCAAGAGAGAGAACACTTTGCACTAAAGGTCAGAAGATGGGTGAAGAAAACCAGAAAGCCAGACGGTCCCAGGATTGCTCCAGCCATGCAGACTCTGCCCGGGTCAGCCCTCACCAGGCCAGAGGAGCAAGGGAATCAGCCCATCCCTTTAGCTGCACTGCTCCGTGACTGCTGGTTGTCACCTGTCCCTCACCAGTCTCTCCTTGGGCCACCCCACCCTGTGCCTTGGGCTCCCTGTCCCCACACTGCCCACCTAAAAGTGACATGTGCAGGGAGGATTCTGCCCCAGTTCAGGGGGACAGCACAAGCGTGCCCGTCCAGGTCGGGGTACCTGGTCTCATGGGTTAGATGATGTCTACGGAAGACTCTCAGCTCTGCTTTCCTGTATTCCGAGTCCTGGGCTTGCTTTCATCTCTATTCTAGGGGCTGCTCAGAGCAGCACAATGTCAGAGGGAGGGAGCGGAGAGAGTTAAGACCTAGTACCAGGTACACGCTGAACAAGGCCCTGCTCTCCCGGAGTCCCAGTGGCTTTTGCATGGGGCACCTCAGGGCAATATTTGAGGCCACAAGAGGAAGGTTACAAGGCACTGACCATTGGTGGAGGTAGTTCCCATTCAAGTGGAGCTGTTTGGAGACTGAGACAAGAGCCCCTGCTTTCCCGTGCCCCCAGCCCCACGCCTGACAGCCTGACACAAGCTCATCCCCCAAAGGAGTGAAGAATCTCTGGACTGGGAGTCCCAGCTGATCCCAATTTCACTCTAACAATGAGAGTTCTCAAGAGCCTTTCCGGGTGTGTCCTCACGATAAAGTTGGTGCAGCAAGAAAATGGTAACTCGGGCACAACTGAGCAAATATGAACCAAAGAACATGATCGCTGTGGGTCAACAACACCAAAAAGTAAGCGATACTTGTTGTCGTTAAAAGAAAATCTCACAGTTGAAATTATTTTTTAAATGAGATCATTTATAATTAAAGCATCACAGATGGATCTTACAATGCTGAGTGAAAGAGACAGACTCAGGAGTGGATATCTTTGAGTCAACAACACACACAATGAATAGAAAGCATTGACACAGGCAGACATGGGCCGTTAGAGATCGGCAGGGTGGTCACCCTGGCAGTGAGGCAGTAACAGGCCCGTGATGAACAAACCTTGCTGAAGCTGATGCTCTTTGCCTGACCTGGATGCTACTAGGTGGATACATTCAGCTTCTGAACATACATAAAACATGTGTGTGCTTTGTGTACATGTGTACATGTGCTTTTATTCAATAAAGGGGATTCTTTATTTGTTTAGATTTTTGGACCATGCTCAGTGGTGCCAGGGTTGACTCCCAACTGGGGATGAGGGATTCACTTATAAAAATAATGGATAAGGGGAGGTTGGTGGCAATGCTTGGTAGGGGATCATTAAACCCTGACCTCTGGCATATGATCCAGCCCACGGAGACAGCCTCCAGCCTAAGAGGGTTTTTAAAGATAGTCACTTGATCACTTGGCATCCCGTTATTCATCAATTTGCTCGAGCGGGTGCCAGTAATATTTCCATTTGACCCTATCACATGCCAGTGTAGCCCAATGGCATCTGGCTGCCTCAGGAATACAAAGAGCCTCAAACTGTTCGTTCAGAGTCTTGACGAAGAAGTCTGATCATCTTGTAGGTGGGCGGCCACGTGATCTTTTGACCTCCCTTGGGATCCAGTCGGTAACGGCTCTAGTCCAGCGGTCGTCTCCAAATCACATTACATGACCAGCTCATCTGATTTTCGATGACTTGGCAAATGAGACAGTATCCCTGACTCTGGAACAGCGACAGAGGTCAGAGCTCCGGATTCCTTCTTTCACTTGAGTGAGGCATGATATAAAGCAGTATTTTTATTATTTATTTATTTATTTATTTATTTATTTATTTATTTCTTGGTTTGGGACCACACCCAGTTGTGTTCATGGCTTCCTTCTGCTTTGTGCTCAGGAATCACTCCTGAAAGGGCCCATCTGTTCCTATGAGGAGTGGGGATCGAAGCCAGGTCAGCTGTATGCAAGGCCAGTGCCCAAAGTACTATCTCTCTGTCCAAAAAATACATTCTTAACTTCTGTAAGAAGAAAGTCGTTGCCTAAGTCAATAACAAAAAATCCATTTATCTCCACCTCTCCATCTCCACTGACACCACGATGACTGGCCACTGGCAAGAAACAGGCCTTCTTGATTTTTCTTGGATGGAAGAAAGGAATAAAATAGCAGAACAAGAAGATACAACAACAGCCTTTCTATGGAAGCAAGAGTTTATCTGAAAGACTTACAGGATCACCCACACCCTTGGGACAGGTGTCGGAGTCACACATCTGAGTGGGAATTGCTGCAGTCTCCTTAAAGCCCGGCTGTAGGGGGATTCCCAGGATGTCCCAACTGCATCCTTAAAGTTCAACTTGCACCCTGAGGCTGGGTTAAGAAGTGGAAGAAGAACCAACAGGGCAGGAAGGCGGAGGAAGAGAACAGCAAGGCAGGAAGAAAGATGGGACCTGGAAGTGCCTTGAGCAGCCTGCTGGAGAGAGTGAGGCAGGACGGTTGATGGAGATGTCAAGGTCGAGGTCACAGCACTGGCGCCAGCCCAAGGCCCTGCCAGAGGGCAGCATTGGGGGCTGCTTGCTTCTCACAGAAGATCCAGGCTCTGATCTCATTCATTCCCCGCTCATCTGTGGGATTTTGGCCACAGACCAAGGAATGATGGTCTGATGCCCACTGCCCTCTGTTGGGGCCTCTTGGGAGGGAAACGAATTGGCCATTGGGTGGTTTCTGCACCCCAGGAGTTGCCAAGGCACTGGGGGAAGATGGAGGCCACAGGGAGCTGGGACACAGAGGGAAGAAGTTCACAGGCTTGAAGAAAACCCACAGATCCTGGGCATACAATCACTCCAAAGCTGCCATGTTTGGATCATGTTTATTTAGGGCCATTCAGTTTTGTCAAAGGCACAAGAAGCAAGTGTGGAAGGCTAGGAAGCAGAAAGCCCTAAGCCCTGCTTTCCTGCAAGGCCCATCTCATCTCAAAGTTCAACTCATCAACACATTAGAAACAAACCCATTTCCTGAGTTCCGCTGATGATTAAGTAAGATAAAGGATTCCAATTACCCAGCACCATGCCTGAAAACCATGAATGATCATGTTTAAGAAGTTTATTTCTCGACAGATAGAGACCCGAGAAAGAAAAGGTCATTTGGAATTAAAACACAGAAAAATGAACAGCAGGGGCCGGAGTGATAGTCCAGTGGGTAAGGCCTTGCATGCTGCCAACCCGAGTTCGATCCCCGGCATCCCATATGGTCCCCACGCCGTGCCAGGAGTAATTCCTGAGCGCAGAGCCAGGAGTAACCCCTGAGCATCGCTGGGTATGACCCAAAAAGGAAAAAAAACGGACAGTAAAATGAACATACCTGGCAAATTCCAGGTTTGACCCAGTTGAATAGATTGATTTATGGAATGAGCTTTAAATGATTTCAAAAAATAGAAAAGAAAGAAAAGAGAGGCATAATAACGCAAGCCCTAGTCCAACCCAAAGTGAATACTGTTCCTCCTTACCCTGAACTACAGCCAGGCATGCACTTAGTCAAATGAATGGCTGCTCCAGAGCTGTTGCTCGGACCCAGGTCCGTGGGAGATGGGTGTCATG
The DNA here is from genome assembly GCA_021461705.1 of Cryptotis parvus. Lineage (NCBI taxonomy): Eukaryota > Metazoa > Chordata > Mammalia > Eulipotyphla > Soricidae > Cryptotis > Cryptotis parvus. The sequence goes on along the minus strand of JAJIBD010001551.1, from coordinate 135,911 downwards.
GCGGCAGGCTGGAGCCCAGGGAGAGAACCTGAGTCCCAAGTTATTTCAAGTGCAAGAACGCAGCCATCTTCCTTGTGGGGTATGTTTAAGACTCTCACTCCATGTCTCAAATCACTTCTGCATGTAAACCTAACCTTTAAAAGAATTTTTTCTGGGGGCTGGAGCAATAGCACAGCAAATAAAGTACTTGTCTTATGTGTAACCAACCATGTTTGATCCCCAGAACCTCATATGGTCTTACAAGCCCTGCCAGCCAAGAGTGACCCCTGAGCACAGAGCCAGGGAATAAGTCTTGAGCATCACAAGTATATCCAAAAAAAACAAAATAATGATAAAATATTTGCTTTTCTTTTTAAAAATGAAAGAGCATTCTCTGAAAGCCGCGACAGGAGAGTTCTGTCTCTCACAGGAGAGTTCTGATCTTAGCTCTCCAACCAGAGGGTTTTTAAGGAACAGTCAAGGACTCTTCTTTGAAAAATAATCTGTTGTTAGTACTTGCTTTAAACTACACCCAGCATAAAGGCACCCCTAGTTCTGTAGGATGCCTGAAGTGTGCAAGAAGCACTTAATCTTCAAGCAGAGTCCAACGTGCACACAACACGGTCACAGCATCACTTACCAGATATTCAAGTTCTTTCAGACACTTCAGATTTAATTTGACACCTTTGCCCTCCTGTGTCAGAGAACACTGGGTTCCCTGACAAAATCCCAGAGCAGAAACAGGAATCTCGGTGGGTCCTCCACTTGTCGGGGAATGCTGGGTTTCCCAACAAAATCTGAGAACAGGGTCAGGGATCCCCTTCTGCCCCCGGATCAGCAGCTGGTGGACAGAGAAAGACGCGAGAATCCAGCAAAGTTTCAAAAGGCTTTACTCACACGTGTTCTGGTATACAATTCAACAACAGGGAAAACCCCAGACTATAGGTTCCTAGCTGGACCCCGGACACCTGCAGGTTTAGAATCATAGGCCAAGATGGCCACTACCACATGCTAAGGCCCAACAGGGCAGAGAAAGGAGAGGAGAACAGAGGCAGAGGGCAAAGAGGAAGAGGAGCAAAGGCACAGAAGAGAGCAGACTACAGCTTTTTAAAACTTTTTTCAACCCCTGACCCTGCCCACATCAACAGAAAGCAGTTAGGGTCAATTCTCTTCAGGTAACTTCTCCCAGGACCTCACCTAGTCCCATTGAAATGTTAATATCACACCAGTCAAGGTCTATCCATGCAGCTTCCTTGCAGGCTCTACACAGAGTGGGGGAAGGGCATGTATCTGTACCAATGGATATTCTATAGCCAGGTATATATTTCTCCAAGCCTTCCCGAGATTCTTGTCTTTATTTCATACTTGGTTTGTATAGTAGCCTTTAGACTTATTAGAGAGCCACGCCTGCTTGCTAGGAGGCAAGCAGCATTTCTCTCTGATCTAATTATACTTAGAGATCCAACGTGTCCAGGAAAAAATACTGGTAAGGTTTGTCTAGTCCCACGATGATTGTGGTAGCATGAGAGAAAATATTTATACCAGCTAACATAGTATACATGCTAAGATATACTGCCACATTCAAACACTGCCACTTTGTCCTGCCTCCAAAGTGGCCTGTGGAGGAAACTCCAGGCAAGGTGCAGAGGCTCTGAGTGACAGCACTGCAACACTCCTGAGCCCCCAGACCATCTTTTAGTGATTTAACCCATCTGGCAGCAACTTGTTCACAATCAGGCTTTCTCAGATATTCAATTTGTCTCTCCACAACCTTCTTTCTCTTTGTGCCCATCACTGTGATCATTTAAGGACAGAATCACAAGGAAACGTGCAACTGCTGTCAGCCCACAAGGCTCCGATGAACTTGATCGTGGTGGAGAGCAATGGGTGCAGCCTAGTGAGCAGCAGCATGGTGGCCACAGGTTATTCCCAGAGATGAGGGGCGTGATACAAGGTGGCTAGAACCAAGGACAGAGACTGAACCTCAATGCCGCCTCTGCCACTTATCAGCTGGGTGATCTAGGGCAAGCACTTGAGTGTTCAGTGCCTTGATTCCCACATCTATTAGGTAGAGTTATTACAATACCTAAAATTCAGAGTCATGGGGATTGACTTAGCAGCAAAGTGCTTATCAGATTACTGGGTCATACAAGTAGTTGGTGATATCTCAGAGTTGGTGATTACCCCCAAAGTCATCAAAAAGCCTTTTGAATCCAGTCAATTGAATGAGTGGCATTTTGAATCCAGTGAATTGGTTCAGTGGTGTTGGATCGAAGAAATCTTTCAACATGCACCCTACGCCCTGCAAAAAAATTTTTTTTATATTTCTAGCATGTATTCTAGAAATAAATAAGGACAAGGCAGTGAGGCAGACATGGCTTCAGAAGGAGGTTATTACACAGCAGGATCTGGAAGATTCTGTCAATGACACTCCTGGGTGCTGTCAGAACACCTAGAAATAGAGGCCTGCTGGACCATCAGAATAGGGTGGACCAGAAACAAGTTTTCAATCTGCACCAAGGCAGGGTGATTTAGGGAACACCACCCTGTTTAAGAGTGAGTCACTTGGAGGTGGGAGGGGAGGGAATGGGTTAGGAGTGAGGAAGTTGTTCACACAAAGGGAAGTGGGTACCAGTCATTTCCTGGAGGAAACGGGGAAGAGGAGGGAGAGAGGCGAGGCCTTGGAGCAGCTGCAGCTATTGGCAGGGACCTCCCAGGGTGCTTAGCAAAGGAGGGGCTGGGCCAGGTCCCAACCCCAACCAGAGTGGCAGCCAGCAAGGCTTCCCTAATCCAAAGCCCCAGCTGATGCATTTGAATCCACACACAGGAAGAGCTCAGGTTTCTCCACAAAGCTGCCCATCACATCTGCTTGGCAGCGTGTTTACAGCCGACAGAAACTGATGTTCAATTACCCACGGAACTTTATCATTAGAACAGAACTTTAAAATATGCATGTCGAATTGGAAAAAATGGCTCACGCGAACGAAACCAATTTTTAAGAGTCTGAAACGGGGCTTTGCCAGGTTTTCAAACCCATCTGTTTTCAAAGCCTACCTTCCTTCTTGTTTACCGCGGTCTGTCTGCTGTTTTAACAACCCCCAGAGGGATTTCACACGCCTCATTATGCAAAATCACTGCTTCTGCATTCACTCTGCCACTTGCCTAACTAATCTCAACTCACAACACCTTTCCCAGGAAGATCCTAGTCCTGAGCTCTCCTGCCGGGCTGGAGATCAAGAACAGGAGCTGCAAGAATCTCAGCAAGACAAAACGCAGCCTCCAGTGTGTTGCTGTTCCAACGCGGGCTGCATCTGACACCCTACTCGAAGCGAGAAGCATTAATTACAACGTGAATTTGAAATCTATTTTCAAAAGGGGGAAGAAGTTGCTGCAGGGGAAGCTTTTGCTTTGGGTGTAAGTTAGCGAGGCAGTTTGTTCCCATCCTCTGCTTCACGAGACCTATTATTTATTCAAGTGTTTTCCATATGCTCCTCTGAATTAGGCTTTATGCTTAGCAACTTGGGCTCAGAAGAGTCAGGAGCAAGGTGTCACAACCTAGCTCGCTGCTTCTCAGCTGCATGACCTCCAGGAAGACACTCAGGCTTTATTAAGAGTCCATCAAGTGTAGCCTAAATGCAAGGGCTGTCAGGGAGCAGCGATGGTAGCAACAGTCTTAAACAGCAAAGCAAAGCCTGGACTTCTCATCGATGGTGCCAGTTTCTGCTTCCATGGTTTATCTTCAGGATACACTGAAGCTCGTCCCCAAACAAAGGTGAGTGAAGAGTGATGGTACTGGCTATTGGTCCAGGGAGGGAATATTCCACCTTGTGGCATGTAAGAATCAGTGAGGTGCAAGAGCCCACCTGTGACTGGGGACAAAATTAAATTATAGCGTGGTACAGCATATGGCAGACATCTTCAATCTACCACAAGATTCAATCTATTGCAAGTTGGAGGAAGTGGCTCTGTCTGAGAACCACGCCACAAACAAGGTATCCAACAGATCAACATACCAAGTTTCCTTTCTCTCTCTTTCTCTTCTCTCTCTCCCTCTCTATCTTTCTCTCTTCTCTCTCTGTCTCTCTTCTCTCATCTCTCTCCTTTTCTCTCTCTAAATATCTCTCATTCTTTCAATATCTTTCTCTTCTTTCTCATCTCTCTCTTTTCTCTCCTTTTCTCAATCTCTCAATCTTCTGTCTCCTCTCCTCTCTCTTTTCTCTTCTCTCTCTTCTTTCTCTATTCTCTCTCTAGCCTCATTCTTTCTCTCTATTCCCCCTCTCTGTTTCTCTCTTCTCTGAATCTTTCTCTCACTTTCTCTCTTCTCTCTCTTTTCTCCTCTCTCCTCTTCTCTTTTCTCTTCTCTTTTCTCTCTCTTTCCTCTCTTCTCTCTGTTTCTCTCCTCTTCTCTGTTTCTCTTCTCTCTTCTCTCTGTCTCTTTCTCTCTTCCCTCTTCTCTCTCCTCTCTATAAACTCTCTTTCCCTCTTTCTCTACTTCACTCCCTCTCTCTTATCTCTCTGTCTCTCTGCCATCTCTCTCTTTTCTCTCCTTTCTCTCGACTCTCTTTCCCTCTCTTTCTCTATTTTACTCCCTCTTTCTTCTCTCTTCTCTCTCTTTATCTCTTCTCTCTTCTCTATCTCTTATCTCTATTTCACTCCCTCTCTCATCTCTCTTTTGCTCTCTTTTCTCTACTCTTTTCTTTCCCTCTCTCTTTATCTCTTTCTATCCCTCTCTCTTCTCACTTTTCTCTGTCTCTCTCTTTATCTCTTTCTCTGTCTCTTTTTTTCTCTCCCTATCTCTCTCTTCTGTCTCTCTTTTCTCTCTATCTTTCTCTTCTCTCTCCTCTCTCTTCTCTCTCATCTCTCTTCTCTCTCCCACTCTCTCTTCTCTCTGTCTTTCTCTCTCTTCTATCCCTCTTTTGCTCTTTCTCTAAATATCTCTTTCAATCTCTCTTCTCTCTCCCTCTCTCTTCTCTCCTCTCCTTTCTTCTCTCTTCTCTTGCTATTCTCTCTCTAGCCCTCATTCTCTTTCTCTCTCTATTCTCCCCCTTTCTTCTCTGTGTCTCACTTTCTCTTTCTCTCTCCTCTCTCTTCTCCTCTTTTCTCTAACGCTCTCTCTTTCTCACTTTCTCTCTCCCTCTCTCTTCTCTTTCTCTTTCAGTCTCTTTCTTTCTCTCTCATTCTCTCTCCCTCTCTTCTCTTTCTCTTCTCTCTTCACTCTTTTTATCTCTCCTCTCTTCTCTCCTCTCCTCTCCTATTTCTCTTCTCTTTCTCTGTTTCCCTTTCTCTCTCACTTCCTCTCTCTGTCTCTGTCTCTTTTCTCTCTCCTCTTTCCCTTTCTATTTCTCTCTTCTCTTTCTCTCTTTTTTTCTCTTTCTCTAACTATTCTCCTCTCTCTTCTGTCTTCTCTCTTCTGTCTTCTCTCTTCTGTCTTCTCTCTTCTCTTTTTCTCTATCTCTCTTTTTCTTTCTCTCCCTCTCTCTTTCTCTTTCCTCTCTTTCTCTCTCCTCTCTTTCTCTCTCACTCCTTCTCTTCTCTCTGCCTCTCTTTCACTCTCTCCTCTCTTCTCTCGCTCATTCACTCTCATTCCCTATCTCTTTCTCTTCTCTGTTCTCTCCTTTCTCTTTCTCCTCTCTGTCTCTGTCTCTTTTCTCTGTCTCTTTTTCTCTCTCTCTTTGTTCCCCTAACTCTTCACTCACTCTTTCTCTTCTCGTGCTCTCTCTCATACTCTCGCTCTCTCACTTTCTCTCCCCCTCTCTCTCACTCTCTCTCTTTCTCTCTCTTTCTCTCTGTCTCTTTTTCTGACTCTCTTTATTCCCCTGTCACTCACTCTCTCTTCTCTCTTCACACACACTCTCGCTCTCTCACTTTCTCTCTCCCTCTCTCTCTCACTCTCTTTCTTTCTCTGTTTCTCTCTCTCTGTCTTTTTCTGTCTCTTTGTTCCCTTAATTCAGCTTTAACCATCACCAGGGACCATGCTGAGAACAACTACCATGGTGTATACTGGAGCCATCTTTCAAACCAGAAATCCTGAGATATAGTTTGGGGCACTTCCTTCAGAAGAAACCAAGATATGTCAGAGGGATTGGTCACTAAAGAAGACCCAATCCAGAAACTGGGGCAGTCACAATGTCCACCTTGTTTCCAGAACACAAGTTTGAAATGATGTTGATAGCTATCCTCTGCTCAGTCACAGTCACTGTCAGCAGGAGCAGAGCTTCTAAGTGTGACTGGCATGTTCCCAGACCCCGATCATCCTGCACTCAGCCCTGCTCCCCCAGGGATGATAAAGGCTCACTCATGCTCCCCATCAGCCAAGCAGCATGAGGGAATCTGTGCTTGTCTTCTCCATAAAATGAGATGGTAACATCTAGGATAGAGCAGCAAGGACACAAGAAGAGACAAGAATTTCTACTAAGTCCAAACACATCAAATATCCACCATACTGTCTGACTTCCTCTCTCTTCTTCCATGTCTTCTTGCACTTCCTCCAACGGGGAGGGGGAGGAGGGAAGACTTGTACATGTAAGAATGTTCCTTGAATAGTTTAGAACTGCAAAGGGTTTCTGGTTAATTAACTCTCAGTTAATCAGATAATTCAATTAACCACAACATTCCCGTTCCCCTGAGCAATTGGTTAATTGGAGTTTTATTGTTTACAAAGCATTACAGAGAATCTTCCAGTAACTCTAGGTCTATAAGAAAGGAAGGCAGGGAAGAAAGGAGGTGTGGGAAGTGACTCAGACCGGCTTGGAGTCACATGCTCCATGACCATCTCTTCATAATCTAGCCCTCTGCTGTTCTCGAATCTTTTCTTCTGCCCCTTTACCACACCTATCAAGGCTCTGAAACACCCACACACACACACAAATTAGCATAGCTGAATCTTCAGCCCACTAGGCACCATCACTCCCCAGTTCCCTGCAGGGCACAGCAGTGGGGTAGACCCTCCTCCATGCAATATCTTGAATGCTCTAGAGGAAGGAAAACAATCAAAAATACCAAGTTACATTCTAGAGCTCTGCTGTTAGGGATTGCCTCATGCAGTTACAGAGCTGAAAGCTCCATGCCGGAAGCAGGAAAACCAGGAATCATCCCAGAGCATAACTTCTGGTCTCCCAAGAGTCACCGGAGGGAATATGCTCACTGCCAGTTTGATAGTGAAGGCTTCAGAGCCAGGGGCCACCATCCATGACAAAAGAAGACAAATATTAGGGCCCAGAGAGCAAATTCCCACTTCCTCTGACTTTTAGCTCTCTGCTGGCCCACAGCACAAAGGCCAGTGTCTACCCACAAACGTGAGGGGTGTCTTCTTACTCATCTTCTCCAGAAACACCTTCACAGACTCACCTTGAAATACTGTTTTCCAGCTCCCTGGGCCTCCCTGTACCAGGGAACATTAAATTCACCTCCATCATCTTAATTTGCCATTGAGCCAACATTCAATGTTTCTTCCCTCTTACAAACTCCTCTACAGGCTTGTGGCTCAGGGGTAAACCACAGGCTTAGTGTGCATGAAGCCATGGATCAGTTCCCAGTGTCACCAAAGCCACTTTTTACTTGTTTTAGGGTAACACTCAGAGCTCAGGGCTTACTCCTGGCTTAGAACTCAGTGATCACTGGCGGCAGGGTTACGGGAACCCTGTGTCGAGCTGTAGATCCAATCCAGGTGGTCATCTGTTAGTAAGGAAAATGCTTTCCCAACTATACTCTCTGGCTCATAAGCAAAATTTGTCACTTGTCACTTGTGTTCCCATTGTTCATCGATTTGCTCAAGCCAGCACCAGTAACATCTCCATTCATTGAGAATGAGGTCCATTTTTGTTACTGTTTTTGGCATATCAAATACACCACGGGTAGCTTGCCAGGCTCTGCCATGGCTCTGGGTTCAGATGAACCCAGAGCCATAAAAAAAACAATTTTTTTTAAATCCTCCCTCTAGTAACAGTTACAGAAACTACCTCTCATCTTTCTCACATGTGAATATAAGGAGACAGAGTAAAAATATAACAAATGCTCAAAGTCAACAGAACTGGTCTACAGGAATAAGCTTGCACACCTATAAAACTAGGCACTGGTGGAGGGATGGGTGCTGGAATACTATATTACCAAGAACCAATTGTGAACACCTTTGTTATTGTATGTCTCACGGTGGTATAATAAAAAATTTTTAAAAACTGTCTATAGTAAGAGGCAGGGGAGGGAATAATTGCACATAAGATGGGGAGGGTGACTAGGACAATGGTCAGTGGTGGTACTTAGAAGAAAGTGGACACTGGTGGAGGGTGAGTTGTTGGAATGCTATATCTTTGAAACCCTGTTGGTAATAGTAATAGTATTCTAAATCATGGTGATTACATAAAATCTAATTGAAAATTTTAAACTTTTCTAATTCAAAGAAGAATCACTCTTGAAAGGGAGCATCCAATATGAGGAGCTCTGTCATTAGCTCATCACTCTCAGTCTGCTAAGGGCAATGTCCACTGGTCCCCAGATAACCAATGGGATTGGCTCTCCATTGTCTGTCAAAGAGCCTGTGTGAATGGCCCAGAATAATAAAGTGCCTTCCCAGAGTCTTCCTGCTCAGTGTAGCCCACCGCTCTCTGTGCCAGGCTTCTAATTCAGTGAGAAAAGAATTTGGGTTTCATCAGCTGTCCCAGATTCCACTCATGGCTTTTCCTGTGAGCTCACATCCATTCCCCAGCAATTCCAGCACAGAAATCCATGTATTTCTCTAAAGAAGTTATCCCTAAAGTATGAAAGAGTTTCCAGTCTTGTCACTTTTGTCAAATTCCTTTCGTTCTATAAATTTTCCTTCTCGACCTGACATTAAAACGTTCCTGTTTTTGGAACCAGGCTTCCTTGCTCTTTCCTAGTCAGGCTTCCTGGCTCTCTTATAGTCCCTGAGTGAGGTACTAGGAGAGTCCTCCCTTGCCATGTGTAGCCTCTCCTGCTGTCCATGTAGGACAATTCTCCCCACTTCCAAAGCAAATCACACCAGTGAAAATGTCCTGTGAGTCAGGACTGGCAAATCGGCTAGCAGGGGCACTCCGCTCTTTCAATGACTTTAGGAAAAATTTGTTTTCTTCTTGGGTCACACCTGGCAATGCTCAGGGGTTCCTCCCAGATCTGCATTCAGGGATTACTCCTGGTGGTGCACGGGGACCATATGAGAGCCAGGATGGAACCCGGGTTGGCCACATGCAAGGCCACATACATCCCTACCCACTGTACTATACCTCCGGCCCCTAGGAAAATCTTTATCTTGACTTTCTCCCCACTTGTAATACTTAGCAAATCACTTCCCCTCCCACGTTTCAGACTATATTAATATTAATGTATACTTTTACCTTTTTCCCCACCCACTTTCTTGCTCTCTACAATAGACCTCTCTCTATCCTAACACCCTTCAGAAATGCTTTTTGTTGGGGGCACACACCCAGCAGTGCTCAGGGCTAGCTCCTGGCTCTGTGGTCAAGGGTCACTCCTAGCAGACTCAGGGACTATATGGGGTGTTGGGGATCTAACCCAGGTTGGCTCTGTGTAGTAGTAAGTAGATCTAAGGAAATGCGAAGGAAGGTCTGATGGATACTGCCTGTTAACAGATACACGGAGTATTCTGGCAGACTGTCTCCCAATAGAGTTAGTATGTAGAATTCCCTAGTGAGACTGTTAATCAAGTTGCAGTTACACAGACAAGGCTATCCTAGGTCATTTCTCTGCACATTTCCTTGTTGGTTCTAATTAGCCCTAGATGGAGTCTTATGAACAAGACCTCCTCTTCTGGGGCAATTTAGGAAGGCTAAGTTTACAAACTGTTGCATTCTTTGCTCACCTCACTGAGATAGTACTTCCTGCAGGTTTCTGGCTCCTGGTTGTCTCTTCCCTATCACCATAAATGTAAGATGTCCTTGCATCTTACACCAAAAAATGTAAGATGTCCTTGCAGTGTCAATTATGTAAACTTAACTCTAAGTTTTACTGCCCTTTGTTGTGTTGGCATATAAGAAAGTTGGGGTCTTTGTTTGTCAGTCAGTCAGCTCAAGTCAGTCAGCTCTGGTCAGTTAGCTGCACTCAGTCAGCTGCAGCCAGTTAGCCACCAAGATGAGAGCTGCTGCCCCTCTGGCTGGTGATTATTAAAAATATTAATGGAAATACGCCTTGTGCCTGGAGTCTCATCTCTACACCTCCGACCCAATGGGACATTCCTGCTTCAGTTCTGTGTGAGACAAGTGCCTTCATCTCTGTACTCTGACCAGTCCATGCAAATGCTCTTTTAAATGTACCAAGGAGTTCTGGAGCGACAGTACAGCGGGTAGGGATTTTGCCTTGCATGAAGCCAAACTGGGTTTGATCCCTGGCATCGCATATGTTCCCCCCAAGCACCACTAGAAGTAATTCCTCAGTGCAGAGTTGGGAGGAACCCCTGAGCAACACTGGGTGTGACACAAAAAGCAAAAAAATATATATATATATAAAGGATACATTTGAAAAAGTCCAAATGATAACGTTAGTGTCCATCTTATTCCATATAGACTCATTCCTGAAAACAGGCATGTTACATCACCATAGAGAATAATATGGCAGCTCTCGGTGCTTAGGTCATCTCAGAAAATATGTCCCTTTCTTAGGAAAAGGCAGTGAGGGAGGAACCAGGAGGTGACACCTAGAGAAGATGCTGCCAGGGGATGACAAAGTCTCTGCTCTCTGCTCTGTGAGAGAAAAGGATGAGCATTCCAGGAATGGTGCACCTCCTCTGCATCCAGGAAAGAGCACCTCTACATTCCAGGAATGGTGCACCTGTCTGCACCCAGTCCCAGATGCCACTCTCTACCTCCTAATAGGGCTGTGTTCAGAGTGTGAGAAGTCTCTCTCTGGGGCCCAGGAATTTGGGGGTGACATACCCTCTGTGGAAGCCCTGGGAGTCTCCCCCTCCAGCCACACAAACTTTTAAACAAGAAAGTAAGTCTTTGGGGCTGGAGCAATAGCACAGCGGGTAGGGCGTTTGCCTTGCACACTGCCAACCTGGGTTTGATTCCCTGGCATCCCATATGGTCCCCTGAGACTGCCAGCAGTAATTCCTGAGTGAAGAACCAGGAATAACCGCTGAGCGTTGCCAGGTGTGACCCCCAAAAAAATACAGCAAAATAAAAGTGAGTCCGTTATGGAAGGTCTGGGAAATAACCTAAGACTAAATGGGCATCCAGATCCTCCAGATTATACAGAAAGCAGCAAAATACCAAGAACTCTGCCCATCTGAGCTGTTAGCCTCCCTCTAGCAGCAGCAGAAGCCAGAAAAAGCATTCACAACGCCCGCCTGTCCTTCGCCAACTATAAGACCAAGATGACTGCCCTCCAATGTCCTGATGGATCTATCACATCTTCCAGAAAGGCAATGGAGAAGATTATCCATGACTTCTACTCAGATCTCTTTGATAGCCACATCCTCCTGCCCACATACCAAATTCTTCAGAATGGATATGTCATTCCCAACGTTCTCCCTTCTGAAATCCGACATGGCACTTTGTTGGTAAAGAAGGGAAGAGCACCAGGCCCAGACAAACTCAGACCTGAACACCTGAAGAATCTGCCATCAGTACTCATCAATGCACTGGCTCGGCTCTTCACACACTACCTGTCTGAATGCAAGTTGCCCTCCCAATGGAAAACCAGCAGGACAGTTCTACTGTTCAAGAAGGGAGACATTCATGACATTGGCAACTATCGCCCTATCTGCCTGTTGTCCATCATCTACAAGCTATTCATTCACTCGAGTCATCCTGAACAGGATTTGCAGAACATTAGATGAAGCACAACCATGCAAGCAAGCTGGCTTCCAAAAAGGATTCAGCACAATCAACCATATCCACACGGTAACAAAGCTCATTGAAGTTTGTAGGGAGTTCAAGATGCCGCTCTGTCTCACGTTCATTGATTTAAAGAAAGCCTTTGATTCTGTGGAGACTGAAGCAGTCATCGAAGCCCTAGCCAAACAGGGCGTTCAAACCCAATACCCAATCAAGATCCTTTGTGAGCTGTATTATGGATTCACCACCAGTATCTCACCATTCTACAAGAAGGTGATCATTGATATCAAAAGAAGGGTTCCGCAGGGTGATACCATTTTTTCCAAAACTCTTCAGCGCCACCCTTAAGAACATCATGCGACAATTAGAATGGGAAGGAATGGGAGTGAAGATAGATGGTTGGCAACTACACCACCTCCACTTCTCTGATGACATCATTCTAATAACACCAAACATTAGCCAAGTGGCACAAATGCTAGCTGACTTTGACTGAGAATGTGGAAAGATAGGTCTACAGCTGAATCTCAACAAAAATATGTTCATGAGAAATGAGCTAGTTCCAGAGGCCCCATTCACTCTCAATGGAACAAACATCTCTGAATGCAGCAGTTATGTGCACCTAGGTCGAGAAGCCAACATGATGAACGACCTAAAACCTCTGCTATGCAAGAGGAAGAGAGTGACATGGAACGTCTTCAAAAGCATTGAAGAAATAGCTAAAAGGGCAAAGAACCTCCGACTCCGGGTACATCTCTTCGACTCCACCATTCTCCCTGCATTAACATATGTCTCAGAGACCTGTGCCCTATGAAAGCAGGATGAGAATACTATTCGGGTCTCCCAAAGAGGAATAAGAAAGAGCTATGCTTGGAATATCACACCTCACTCAAGTGAAAGAAGGGATCTGGAGCTCCAACCTCCATCGCTGTTCCAGAGTCAGGGGCACTGTCTCGTTTGCTAAGGCATCGAAAATCAGATGGGCTGGTCATGTAATGCAATTTGGAGATGACCGCTGGACTAGAGCCATTACCGACTGGATCCCACGGGAGGTCAAAAGATCACATGGCCGCCCACCTACAAGATGGTCAGACTTCTTCATCAAGACTCTGAAGGAACGGTTTGAGGCTCTTCATATTCCTGAAGCAACCAGATGCCATTGGGCTACATTGGCACGTGATAGGGTCAAATGGAAATGTTACTGACACCCACTCGAGCAAATTGATGAATAACAGGATATCAAGTGATCAAGTGATCAAGCCCTCATCTCTGAGAGTTAGTCTCTGTCCTTGCAGACTGAAGGCGGGTCAGTCAGGCCTTGGCTGCCTGTTGGAATCCCCTCAGGATTTAAAAAGTCTGGCTACCTGGGTGCCACTCCCGAAGATTTAGGATGACTCTGGGGGTGTAGTTTGCAGGTGAGAATTTTTTTAAAGTTCTTCAAGTGGCCTAGGAAGAGTAGGGAGGTCAAGCCCAGGTACTGCTCAGTCCCCTGAGAAACACTGAGGTGGTCCTGGAGGCCCCCCAAGTACTGCCCAGGTGGTCCCAGTGACACTTATGGGTTTTCAGGACCAAGCAGTATCACATCCTGGGGCACTGGCACCAAACTGCCCGCCTGGTTGACCAAATATCACTGGGTGTGTCTCCTGGGGCTCCTGATCACTACAGAGACCCCTATAAAATGGATGTCTAAGGGTTTCTCAAATGCAATCCAGTCTGCACAGTTTCTATAACACGGACATCTGGGTCCAGCTGCCAGCCTGTTCCTTTGCCCTTCCCCACCCGAGGAGCCCTGCCCTGTTGGTAAGTTCCACCGCTGGCCCTGGCTTTTCTGCACCCAGTTGCACTGTGGAGAGAAAGCGTTGTGCGGGGCAGAGGGGTTTGCATGTGGCAGTCTCCCCACCACACACCTCAGAGTTCATCTCCACAGGGGCGCTGCTGTGCAGCTCAGAGGTGAACAAGTGCCCTTGTGTTCAAGAGCCTCAGTTTAGAAGTCACAACCGTAGGCTTGAATTCCACCTTCATTACCTCCCAGCTTTCTGAGCGCAGGCCTGAATCTTTCCAACTCCACCAATTTTATGGTGAAATAGGGCCAGACCCATTTCCTAAGGCCTGAAGATATTTAAGCCAGTGGTGGAGAGTATGGAACCCAGGGAGGGCATGCCCCTGACATGTGACTATTCTGGTTTGAGTCCTAGCACCTTATGGTCACCTCCAGTGTCACTGGGTGCAGCCCCAAGCACTTGCCAACATGACCCACGTGATCCTTGGTACCACAGCACCTCATCCTCAGGCCTAGGCTTTAAACTGCAAGCCTGATTGCTGAGAATCTGGTCAGAGACCTCGGGCTTCCTGATTGCTGATAATCTGGTCAGAGGGCTCAGGCTTCCTGAGCACTGCTTCAGAGACCCCGCCCCCAAATCAACAAAGATAATAAAGACCCTGTAAGAGATACCATGAGTTGGCTATCAGAAATGTGGCCACAGCACTGCCCTATGCGCCAAGGCTCACAAAACTGAAGTCAAGGAGTCAAGATCTTCTTGTCTAGAGTTAAAGTTCCATTTCCAAGGGAATTTCCACTGTTAGCGAATTTAGCTCCTTATTTCCTAAGACAGCGAACCCCACCTTTCTCCCCTACCTATCAGCAGGCACCTCCGCCCTGCAAGTTGCCATCTGCTTTTCCTCCCTGCCCCTACATCTCCTAAGCACACGGGGTGCCCACCTGGGCTCCCTGTCACACCCAGACTTTGATTCCCCGTCGACCCATCTGACTCCAGACACAGACTCTCTTTCTAATGCCGTGTGCTCTGTGATCAGCTCAGCCCCACCCAATTTCTTTCCTTCCTCCAGTCCATTGACCTTATCTGATGACTAATCTCAGGAAGGAAGAATTCCTGAGCTGTGTGGCTGCTCTGCAGGGCACATTCACCAAGGATACACATCTTGGGGTCATCGAGCACTCCACCTTCACAGAGAAGAGTAAGGCCACTGTTTGCAGGAGCGAAATAAAAAGTGCCTTGAGAGAATTCCCTTGAGGGAATGAGCCATCCCAGGACACCCTGCGTGTGAGATGGTGCTTTTGTTGGTTGCCCTCAGCTCTTGAAATTCCTTCTCTGAGACAACCTTTGCTGTTTCCACTCTCCCCACCTCCCAGCTCTGCTCTGCAGCCTTGCCCTGCCCACCATTGTTCCCGCAGCACCTGGGGAGCAGGGATGGATTGACTGCAGCACGGAGTAGGCTGTGCAGTGATGCCAAGACAGCAATTCCTACTGGTCTCATCTGACATCAGTGCGCGCTCATTGCGAAGATTATGCTGATGGATCAGCAGCTCCCTGATGGCTCCCAAGCACAACGTGAATACCCGAGCTGTCAGTGTTAATAACGCACGACAATCCTGTCCTTAAAAAAAGATGGTTTCTAAAGGCAGATAAAGAGAATCTAATTGAAAACATCGCATGCAATCTTCTCTAAGTAGCAGCTACAGCATCAATATTTACTAACGAAATTCTGGTTTGTTTTATTCCCCTTCCCCTAAATTATTTACAGGAAAGCTTCGAAGCAGCAGCTTGATGAGTTTTCCTTTTAAAACCCCTTGGAATGGGAGCCAAGGACCTAGATGGTATTTTCCTGCTCTGCCGCAGTCTCCATGTGACCTCGGCCATTTTCTGCCCTGCCTGACCCCAGGCACTACCCTTGTGCAGTGGCAGGAAAGATGACAGATCCCAGGGGAGTCCTCAACCTTCTTTTCCTCTGAGCAAGCTCATCACCCACAGCTCGCAGAAGCGGGCAGTTGCATTGTGTTCCCTGTGTGAAGGCTGCTAGGCATATTAAGGCCCCACATGTGTGAGGCCTTCCCTACTGTGTGAGAACTCAGGAGTGATCTCAGGTGTGTCTCATGTGCAATTTCCCCAGGTATGTGAGTTCTCACAGGAATGTGAAATCTCAGGTGTATGAGGTCTCCTCAGGTGTATGAGGTCTCCCAGGTGTACACGGTCTCCCAGGTATACACGGTCTCCCAGGTATACACGGTAATCAGGTGTATGAGATCTCCTCATGCATATGTCTCCTCTGGTGTATGAAATCTCCCCAGGTGTATGAGGTCTCCCAGGCATATGAGGTCTCCTCAGGCAAATGTCTTCCAAATCCCTCGGTAAATGAGACCTCTTCAGGTATATGAGCTCTCCTCAGACATATGAGCTCTCCCAGGTATGTGAGGTCTCCAGGAGAACATTGTGGTGCTAGAAGTCTCTGATCCCTTTGTTTGTTTTTCTTCAGGTTTCCATGAGCCCCTGAAGGCCCACCCTTCTGGCAGGATGCTGCAATCTGACAGAGGGGTCCAGGTGTCCGTAAACACCAGTAGTGTGGCTCAGAGCCATGATAGAGTGTGAGACTGGAGGGTCAAGAATCAGGGATGGAGGGCAGCAAGGGCAGAGAGGAGGGGCCCTGAGTCTTGAGGAAAGTGACCAATGAAGAGGGCAGGAGAGGATATTCAGAGTCACAGAAGGCACAGAATTGGGCTGCACTGAGGGAGAAAGCTGGGGAGCAGCAGGGTGGGGTGAGGGGGAGGGAAGCAACGCACATTTTTGTTTCAACACCTGTTTTCAACTCTTTGGGGGGGGTCAACCAAAAGCAGAACTTCTGGGTCATGTGGCAATTTTTTAGTAAACATAAGTTTTTCAGGATGCGCACAAGTAACTCTTCCCCTCTCAGGCACCTCTTTTCATCTACCAACACCAAGGCAGCCCCTGGACCTCAGAGAGCAGCCAATATGATGAAGAATAAATGACTCTCCCCCAATTTTACTGCCATCTCATGGATCCTGCAAACCAGCAGGGGCTTCCAGATACTCAGCAGGATCAGAGAGAATCAGAAGGTTCTAAGTCAGATGTGATGGGCCAAATCCTTCTCCCAAATCCTTTTCATCCAGAACTCAGTCACACACTCTTAATCCAGAACAAGAGGCAGGAAGGCATTCTCTTCCTGCCTATTGGCTGAGTTTGGGTAATCAGAGTTTGTTTGGGTAATGAGAGTTTGGTGATGGTAGCTAAGGGGAGACCTGCACCCCCTATAAATTGTGGGAAGGTTATGGAAAAGCAGAACTAGGGGAGGGCAGAGAGTAGAAGTGGAGGGGGACAGCAACAAGGTAGAATGACATTATCCTGCAGTAATGGAGAGAGAATTAGAACTGTTCCTAGAGAATCCCTTTTCAAACAGCTGTCATGGTCTGGTACCTTAAGGCAGCTCAAGAATGCAAACTCTTGGGGTCAGAGCTATAGAAAAGCGGGAAGGGTATGTGCTTTTGACATGTGGACCATGGCTGACCCAGGTCTGATCCATACATCTCATATGGTTACCCAAACACAGCCAAGAGTAATTCTTGAGTACATATAACCCCTGAGCATCAACGGGTGTGACCCAAAATGCCAATAAATAAATAAATAAATAAATAAATAAATAAATAAATAAATAAATTGAAAGAGTTGGCCACCCGATGGGGTGACTGACTGGGAGCCTCAGAACGCCGCACCTACCAAGGAAAACTCTGAGAGACCGGGTCCTATGCAAAAGCAAGGGTTTTTATTAATATTCAAGTATACCCGGCTCATAGCATGACCACAAGCAGTCAGCGGCTAAGAGCCCCGAGCCCTTCCAGGGAGGATCTTTTAAGAGATAATTCTCACCGCTACAGAAAAGCCCATGCATAACCATCCAATAGACTTAAAATATTACATCAAGGTCTGCACTCAGGCAGCCAATCACTTTGTGCCAAGTAACCATCACCTACCAATCAGATCATACTTAATACTTCTTTCTATATTTGGTGCGGCTAGACACACGTGTGGGATTATGGGTCAGCAATGGCTATGCGTATGTGCAGGAATGCAATTCAGGCAATTCCAGGCCAGATAGCAGGTTCTGGGTGGGGGTCTCATAACCTCTAACAGGAATTTGTTCTGGGCCTTTTGTAGATAGCAGGATGAAAAGGTTACTTCATGATGAAAAGGTCACTCAGGCCCTAAATTGGTAACTTTCCATGAGGAGTCCTGCCCTGGTTGGGAAAGGGGGTAGCTGCTCTCTTTCAAAATAAGTGAATAAATAAGTGGATAAATAAGTGGATAAATGAATAAATGGATAAATGGATGAATAGATAGATAGATGGATAAGTAAATAAATAAATAAATAATGCAAACTCTTTATTCCAACCAACACAAGGCCATAGAAGGAGACAATGACAAAGCCCCCATCGTTCCTGAGTCCCAGCAAAGGTAAGTACATATAGACCAGTGCCCTAGCCCTTGGTCCACATGTCATGAACTAGCCAGACTTCAATCTCCTCACCGTCTCATTAGATGTGATTTTCAGTTGCCCTGTCTTTCATTTCTGACAGTAACCTTTTACAAAGTTAATTAATGGAACATTTTTAAGTCCCCCCCATATTTTTTTTGATTATAGTTATAAACTCCACCATAGTAACCTTTCCTGCTTTTGTAATTACCGCTTTTGTGAAATACCAATTATTTCCTCTTTATGAACAATCACCTTTAAAGAAAGTTTTGCCGGTCGTTGTTATGTGGTTTTTGGTTTAATAACAGAAATTAGAAATACCCTAGCCCTATTATTGGCCATAAAAGCCAGGTCCTGCGATGCTCTGGGTGGTTGCAGGCTGCTTTTCCCAGGAATGGCTACTCTTTCCGCTGCTGGCCCCATCGGGATTAGCTGCTGATCTCTTGGTTCCTCTGTGCCATTGATCCTGGAAAATACAAAGGCAGGTGCTTGGGTCATTCACCTCCAGGTCCCTGGTGTCAAACATAGGGTCCTCCCCTGAAGATCTGCGTTTCTCAGAGACACAGGCTGAATATTTCATCTTCCTTGCCTAGTCAGAGGCACTTCCTTCTCCAGGCACTTCCTCCAGGCATAATCCTGGTCAGTGTGATTTTCTTTTTCATCCAGTACAACCTGAAGGGCATGATCTGAAATGTTCAAAGTCCTTATCCAAGCAGCAAGACAAATAGAGGCTTTCTTCTTTTTTTTTTTCCTTTTTGTGTCATACTTGGAGAGCCTCAGGGGATACTTCTGACTTTGCACTCAGGAATTATTCCTGGCAGTGCTCAGGGGACCATAAAGGATGTTGAGGATCAAATCTGGTCAGCCGTGAGCAAGGCAAATGCCTTCCCCACTGTATTATCACTCCAGCCCCTCTTTTCTTTCTTTGTACTTTGAATTTTCCACATCCACTTCAATGACTATCTAGTTCTTTCAAAATGAACGCCTTTCATAAGGGGAGCCTCAGAATTTTCATTTGGTCCTTCTAATCTTGCACAATTATACATTTTACTGCAAAACTGTTACAAATAATTTGTCAAAAAATTGCAGGAAAGTGGGCTTGTGATCATTTTGTAAAGCTTTTTTTTAAGTAATTGTGTTGGTATCACTTTAAAACAGAGTGTACTGCTTATAGGATGAATTACGGGAAGTCCAGGCACCTGCTATGGGCCACTTAGTGACCCCCCAGCAGGAGTGAGCATCAGGCTCAGGGCTGTGGGTTGGGTCCTTCCACATCTGCACCCCTGGAATTCGTCACTCCTGGATTCTGGTCCAGTTTTCCTTCTACAAAATCTAGGGCACATATCTGCATCTCTGTGGTCTTCTTTGGATCCCTAATTAACAAGTGCTAATAACAGGCCAGAGCAATCACACAGGAAGCTCCAAATTTCATCCCCAGCACTTCATGGTTCCCTGGCACTTCGGGAGCAAGCCCCAGGCAACAGGCTGGGAGTTACCCCCAGAGTGTTCTCAGGTACTCTCACTTGTTTTTTGTTTGTTTGTTTGTTTTGCTTTTTGGGGTCACACTCGGCAATGTTCAGGTATTACTACTGGCTCTGCACTCAGGAATTACTCCTAGCGGTGCTTGGGGACCATATGGGATGCTGGGGTTTGAACCAGGGTCGGCCATGTGCAAGTCAAACACCCTACCCACTGTGCTGTCACTCCGACACCAGTACTCTCACTTTTGACCCAAAAAGAATAAGACAATAAAATCAAGGTGTAGATGACATCTTTTCCATAAGAAGTGATCCAGAGCACAAGGGAGACCCAGACCAAGCTGAGTAAGAGTAACCTCAGAAAGAGGTTTCTGGAGTTGGTATGTTAGGACATACCTGGGCGTGGAGACTAAGACGAGGTTTGCTGTTGTGAGGGGCGGTAGACAGGCTCTGCAGCAGGGACGGAAACAGTCAGAGAGAAAACACGGTATTCAAGAAACAAGTGCCAGGGTGCAAAGAGATCCAAAGAAGACCACAGAGATGCAGGCATGTGCCCTAGATTTTGTAGAAGGAAAACTGGACCAGAATCCAGGAGTGACAAATTCCAGGGGTGCAGGTGTGGAGGGACCCAACCCACAGCCCTGAGCCTGATGCTCACTCCTGCTGGGGGTCACTAAGTGGCCCATAGCAGGTGCCTGAACTTCCTGTAATTCATCCTATAAGCAGCACACTCTATTTTAAAGTGATACCAACACAATTACTTAAAAAAAAAAGCTTTACAAAATGATCACAAGCCCATACATGGGGCAGAGCTGCTACTGGCTCTCCCTGTGCCCAGCTGATCACGAGGTACCCGGAAGGGATGGCGGGTTCTAGCCCTAGCCTTCCACCCCAGCAGAGTCTCACAAGAAGCCAGAGGAACTCCCACACCATGAAGGCCTCGATTTCCCACATCCAGACTCCCCTCTCCTCAGAGCTCCACCCAGCAGAAGAGCTGATCACAGCCCAGCTTATCGAGACCCACCCTGCAGCAGTCTTTTTCAAGCCCAGCCCAGGTAGCTGATTCAGAGACTCACATACATGGGGCAGATCTGCTACCGGCTCTCTCTGTGCCCAGCTGATCACGAGGTGCCCGGGAGAGATGGTGGGTTCTAGCCCTGGCCCCCCACCCCAGCAGAGCCGCCAAAGTGGTCATGCAATTCATCAATAATGCTTGAGATTAGAGGTGTCTACAAGAGTATTTCACCCGCACGGCAGAGCCTGGCAAACTACCGTGTCGTATTTGATATGCCAAATACCAGTAACAATTATAGATCTTATTCCCACCACCTGATGGAGTGGTTTGAGGCTCTTTATATTCCTGGAGCAAGCAGATGTCCTTTGGCTCTACTTGCATGTGGCAAGTAGTATGGAGATGTATGGAGATGTATGGAGATGTTCCTGGTGCCTGCTCGAGCAAATCGATGATCATCGGGAAGACAGTGATACAAGTGATGCAAAGAGAGACTCAGGGACCAGAAGCCTAACATGATAGTCTCAACTCAAGTTGCCACTAGACAAAGAAGACAGGCCTTGCCTCAGACAATCCCAGAATGATGAATGCTCAGTCTCATTAGAATTCTCTCCACTGCTACGATTGGGACTTAACATCACCAAAGCGATGGATTTGGTGTGCATCAGGAAAGGTGACACAAATACCCATATGACATCATGATATGCTCGAAAACATGTGCTGTGCTTCCCTTCTTTGGACTCATGCTTGTTTTCAGAGTTCCTCCTTATTTTCAAATCACCGCTTTATTTTTTTTTTGAAGTAGGAGAATGTACAGATACTCAAAGCAACTAGAAGCTAGAATCCTTCCAGATTTATATCATATTTCCCAATTTTTTACAGTCACTTGCCTGCTCTCAATTTTGACAGCAGTTTTTAGGCAATTTGCCTTTATTAAGTTTTCCTCAAGCATTCAGCTTAATTTCCATGGAAATGACAACTCTATTACCTTCTTACTCAAATTCTATCAGTACTGCCATATTCACCTAATTCTCTAATTGCAATAACAAACACATTTTGCATGAAGGGATTTGAGGCAGCAGAACCGACTCTTGAGAAGTTCATTGTTTGCTAGGCTGGAAGAGCTCTGAAGACCTAGAGGTTGAGGAACGGGCCAGTTGGCTGCACCCAGGGAAAGGAACAGCCCGGTGAACCCAGTAAGGTCAGTGAGAAGCAGTGGTGTGCCAGTGGATGTTTAACAAAAAGAGATAACAGCTTCATCCTGGAAAGAAAATGGTAAATAGTAAATGGCTAAAATAAAATAATCACCAGCTGTAATAGAAGTCCCCTGGGATAAACCCAGAGCCACAGCAGAGCCTGGCAAGCTACCTGTAGTGTATTCGATATGCCAAAAACAGTAACAACCATGGACCTCATTCCCAACAAATGGAGACTGGTTACTGGTGCCCGCTGGAGCAAATTAATGAACAATGGGAAGACAAGTGACAAGTAATAGGGGTAACTATGACTTTTCTACCTTTCATTTTCAAATAAATATGTATATTTGATGCTGATGAGAATGTGATGAAACAGGCACTCAGTCCCTTTCCCAGAGGGATCAAAGAGAGTAAATGGCAAATGGTGCCTCTTCATGGTCATGCTCAGGATATGGTCAAAGTTGGGCCCCAGAACTATAATATAAGTGAAGACTCAGGCCATGTGACCAAGGCAAGAAACACTGTCCACTCAGGACCAGCCTCAGACTCTATCCTGGGGACTCTTCCATGGCTGGGTATTACTGCAAAGTGGATTTTCCTGTGCAGGTGGGTTCTTGGGAATTATATGAAAGATTTGCTTACAAAACTCAAAAAGTTAAGAAGTTAGAGCTTATTGCACAGTTTAAGTAGATGGGTCAAGGTCCCGCCCCAAACTTCCAGGCCCCCGCTTTTACCCCTGCATGGTCCCCTCTCACTCTGCCCTGTCTGTCCATTATATGGCTTCCTAAGCCCCTGTCCCTTGCCACTAACTACTCCCCTTTAGCGTGTGATAGCCTAGGTTCATCCCTATGCAGTCTCCATCCAGTGTACACCTTCCTGGTCTGAAATCTTGTTGCTGGGCCTCTATTGGACTATTGTGTCCGATCTCAGCTTTCCTTAAGTGTCTGGCCTGTCTTCTGTGGCCCCTAATTGATTCTGCCTTGTGTCTGGGCCTACGAGTTTTACCTCATTCTGTCTTCATTTTGGACATGCGAAACCACATACCTGATCTTGCTGTCTACCTTGGGCATAGGTGAATATGGAGAGATAGTTGTGAGAAAGAGGAGAGAGAGACAGAGGGGGTGAGGGTGATGGATAGGGAGGGAAGGACCAAAAGAAAGCCTGGCCGCCAGGAGTAATTCCTGAGTGCAGAGCCAGGAGAAACCCCTGAGCATTGCCGGGTGTGACCCAAAAAGAAAAAAAAGAAAAAAAAGAAAGCCTGGTTGAGGGGGAGGCTTCCTTTTTATATGCTGCCATCTCCCACCCCCCCCAGTCATCCTATTATCTGTTTTGATTGGTTAACTTTTTTTGACAGACAAGATTTAAAGTGACCAACTCAGCTGACTAGTTCACCTATTCTCCACCCTCCTACTCCCACGGTAACAAGCAGATCTATCTCCTGTCCACAGCGTCAGCCCCTCCTCACTCCATGATGCCCAGGGCCAACAATGACTCTACCCAGGGAACCCTGGGTATTCCCAGCAGAGAAATCCTGCAGACAAAGTCTGGCTGGCCTGAGTAGATACTTCCCCATGGCCAGAGAAGTGATCTACAGACAGGCCACTCCTCTCTGAGGACCAGAACCCCATCTCTATGGTAGCCCTTTGGAATTGGGGCCTGCCAACTCCTAGAAGGAAAGGTCTTGCCTATCCGCCCAAACTACAGATCCACTTGGCCAATCCTAACCGCACTCCCTGACTCTTCCCACATTCCCTGCCCTAATGTCACCCTGCTATTTTACAGATGAATTGTCTCTGTCTCCCTCGGATTCCATCTTTGCCTCGTTTCAATCACTGTCCTGTTAATCAGGCCTGTCCCTCACTGCGCATGCCTGTCTTTGGTTCTACAACACAGGGCTGCCTGGGAAAGCAACTAAAGGACTAATTAAGACTCTGAATGCTTTCAAGAATGTCCGTGGAAATGAACAAATTAACTGGCGATGCCAAAAGGCGCTATTGCCCCAGTGGGGACACCGCATATGGAGATAACATTAAGGCGCGCCATCGTCACTGAGAAGAGCCATGAATTATGAGTGATGCTCAGTCCCATTAACTCAGAGGTGTCAGATATAATAGCAGGAAAATGTCATAAGCTGTTAGGAGGCAAAACAAACGGAGGCTAAGAAATCCCCAGCAGGGGAGGCGAAGGAAAGGAAAAATATAGAGTTGGGGGGTGGGCAAGGGGAAATTTGCTTACAAACTTGCAGACAGAGGATAAGGCCCAATCAAAGTGGTCTCTAGTTCCTGACCATCTTTGTAAACAAGGGGTGTCTTTGGGAGATATGCTTCACTGAATAAACAAAGATTGTTCTGTATAGGCATGGAAGAATCACCAAGGGCCCTTGGGGTTATAGGAAATCTCCTTGGGTTACTGAAAATCACCAAATACTGCCCCAGGTACAACCTCTAAGTCTCTCTGTCTTTCTCTGTCTCTCTCTGTCTCTCTCTCTCTCTCATTTTTGGGTCACCCCTAGTTGTGCTCAGAAATTACTCCTGACTCTGTACTCAGGGATCACCCCTGGCAGAACTCAAGAAACCATATGTGGTGCCAGGGATCAAATCCAGCAAGGCAAGCACCCTACATCCTGTACTACCTCTCTAGTCCACAAATTTTTTTAAAATACAGGTTAGGAGTTGGAGGTACAACACAGGAGGTAAGGTACTTGACTTGCATGTGGCCACTTCAGCTGGTCCCAGTTGATCTCAGCATCACATAAGAAGCCCTGAGTATCACCCGGGGTCACTCCTGAGCACAGAACCAGGAATGGCTCGGGAGTCCCACCAATGTAGAGCGAAACCCCTCCCCCTGCCATCACCAAATGCACATTCTTGGGATTGACCCAGCTTTCCGGGTCAATGCTGATTCAGACTCAACCATTGGTCTTGGATGTGGGGAGCCAACGCTCTGCTCCAGAATGTGCTGGCTACAAGCTGGTTGGAAGCCTTCAAAGGAGAACCCTTTTGAAGTTCCCATTACCAAACACCACCCCTTGCCCCATTTCCTGGAAGAGTCCCATGAGCTCATTGAGAATTGAGAACAAAGCACACAACATCTGTGTGGGGATTTGTTATACTACTTCAGAATCCTGGATCTCTTGCCAAACTAAGGGTCCCCATTTGGAGGCGCAAGATACAAGGGACATGAAGTGTGTTTCTAGGAAATGTGGCCACTTCCATTTCCCAAACTCTTATTTTAAAAGGTTGATAGTGACCGTCAGCAATGACCCAGAGATACAGATACATAAAAGAGCTACTGCCAGCTCTCCCCATGATAGACTGATCATGAGGTGTCTGGGGGACAGGAGGGCAGGTTCTGCCCTTTGCCTACCACCCCAATAGAGCCTCAGAAGCCATATAAACTTCATGCACCACAATCACATAAATAAAAACAATATATGTATAAATAAATAAATAGATAATTAAACGAGCAAATAAATGAAAGGTTGGTAGTTTCCCCAAGGCCCCTGCCCCATGGGATGTTAGGATGCATTCAGTGAAGAGGGATCAGATGTATGGGGTTCTCCTTTTCCTTCCCTCACAACTGCAGAAAGATGGAGAGAGGTGGACCTCACCTGCCAGGCCTATCTCTAAGTGCAGCAGCCCTAAGAGCACAGGCAGCACAGTTCCAGCTGTTGGGGGTTGAGGGCAGTGACATCAGGCAAAAGACCAACCTATACCCGGCACTCTCCAGCCAGGCAGGCAAGGACAGGAGCAAACTAACTGTCTCTCCCTAGCCAGGCTGGTTACTCTGGTGAAAGATGGAGGGGAATATTTAAAACATCCATGTGGAACAAAGGAAGTTGAACAACTCAGTGGTGACTTGGGACTTGGAGCAGCAGGGGAGGGGCAGGGTCCACCCTCCCTCACAGAAACACCATCACAGAGTTCTTTACTGGGCTTCTTGGAGCTCACAGGCTGTAGGAGTCTGGGAGGATTCCGGTTACTGCAGCCCCTCTCTTCAGATGGGAGGAGATTCTCATTCAAAAGGAAAATGGAGATCTAGAAAGGACTGGCACAAACATAGCTCCAGCTGCATGAGACTTTGAACTCAGGCTCGGAGGCTCCTGGCCGGCCAGTGCAGACAAGAACCAGCAAAGTCAGGGTGGACGCATTACCTGCTGTCTCTTTCTCCAAGGGTCAGCTCTGAAGGGTGGGCACCAAGCAAACACCAGAAGGCATGTGCCAAGCTTCGCTGAGTAGCACGACCCTGGGCAGAGAAGCTGACGCCACTCTGGTGACATGTTCTAGAACAGAGCTTTGTACCAATTCCCTCATTTCACTCTTTCATGTGTTAATTATCTACTATTGCTTTTATATTCGGGGGCCACACCCTGTGATGCTCAACGGCTACTCTTGTCTCAAGCTCAGGAGTTTTTCCATATGGTGCTCAGAGAACCATATGGTACAGGGGATCAGATTTTGGTCTCCTGCATGTGACACCTGCGCCATCTCCCTGGTCCTAGAGCTGTACTTTTGAGACACACCTCCAGCCCAGAAGCATTATAGGCATCGTAGTGCAGAATCACAGCCTCTGGCTTTCCCACCAGCTCTTCCCTCCCTATTTTCCTGCTCAGGTCATGAACACACAGTGATTTTTCCATGTGTTAGGGCCAGAGAAGCTCAGGAACCAGGATCTAGAAATGAAAACTCTTCTACATCACCAGCTCCAGTGTCTTCCCATCAATGTGGCCCCAGGGGAAAGAGAAACATAGAAACATACATTTCATTGCTACTTTAAACCAAGGAGCACTAAACCAAGGAGCACTCTTCCCTCCCTTGGAAAGGCCTAGCAGCTCTTGCCCTCTTGAGGCTCTACACGCCTTCAAACATCAGTCTCCCATGCACTGTCCTTTGGAGACAGTGCCGTCAGCCAGCCTGGAGCAAATCCAAGAACAGGTGGGAGAGAGACTGGGGCCTCTGAGTTGGGCCATTATTGAGGAATCAACACCAGCTATCTCAGGGCATAGGCAGAAGCAGAAGAGGTGACCCAAGGGCCCACAGCAGCTGAGGAGAAAGATTTGTTGGACTAGCCAGCCCTGAGGAGCTGGTAACTATCAAGTGATTCGCCCGAGCTGAAAGAGCATAGGAAGATTCCCGGCTGCCCTTGTGTGCAGGAGCTGATTCTTTTTCTAGACTAAATGCCAGCCTCTGTCCCAACACTCAAACACACACACACACACACACACACACACACACACACACACACACACACACACACACACACACACTGAGCAGAATCTTCACAACTCTACGGAGTCCACTGGGGCATTGGAAACTGTGTGAGCTCTTTCTATTGAAAGATGCAACAAAACAGGGTGCAAGGAAGGTGGATTTGAGGATTTGATGGTGACTAAGCCACAAGGATGCTTTGTTAAGGAAAGGCAGGAGTGGAGGACAGGTTAGGAGCCAGGATTCCAGCCTTTATGAGAGAAATACAGACAGAAAGACAGACAGATCCAGACTGCATTTCACAGTTCCCCCAACACTGCCCCCTTCCTGATTCCCAGAAGGGACTCTGATACAACCAAGATCTTCTGGGGGCTCAGAATTCCTGTGCCCCCATTTCTTCCCTTCCCCTTTTCCCCTCTCTCACCCTCCTCTCCTTTTCTTTTCTGCTTCCTCTCTTCCTTCTCTCTCTTCCTCCCCCTTCTTCCACCTTCAGCTTCCTTCCCAGCCCTCCCTCACACTCACACTGGGTCTGACTTTCTCCAGTCCCATTGCTTCCCTTTGCCAACGCCCACCAACCTTTCAGGATCTCGGTCTTTTCAACTGCCCACACATCAGGACTTGTCCTTCAAGCTCACTTAGCTGTCACATCACCCACAAGTTTGACTTTTATCTTTCATGGTAGTCTTGGTTACACCTGCTTCATACTGGCCCTAGGATATTTGGAAGACGCAGAAAGGTGGATGGTGGTCATGCTCACACTTGAGTTCAGTATTTCCCCAGAAGACCCCTGAGTGATGGATGCCTGAGTTTTCTGGATGCCAGGCCCAGATAAAATTTAGCCGTTGACCAATGACTCCCAGCTCGCCTAGTTGGTGACTCATTCCTTCACGTACTCACAAACATATCCATCAAATGCTCACTCTTGCTGGCCTTGCGCCCAACACTGGAATGGGTATAAGTTGATGAATGGATCTCTCAGGGCCGCCATAAAGAAGCACCAGAGACCTGAGGCTTAGATTAGTATTTCTTAACCTTTTTCTGACCGTGGCCCTCTTCCAACCTTGTTTTCTTCCTGTGGCCCCCTGTCTACCACTTGGTCCCCTAGCCGCATGCCATGGCCTCCGGTTTATATAATTTTTCGCCTATGGCCCCCTTGGAACATCCCTGTGGGCTCCAGGGGGCTTGAGAAATGCTGCCCTTGGCAGGTGCTTCTTTTCAATGCTCATAACTGCAACTTCTAATTTTACAATGCAGTGAATTATTTCAAGAAATTTAGTAATGGATAAAAAGAAGAAAAATAGCAACCCAAGTAAGATACTGAAATAGGATCAAGGGTGTAATTAAATGCATATTCTGGGGGCAGGGGTTAATTGGAGCATTTTGAATTGGTCTTGAGAAGAAGACCATGTGGGGGCATGGCATGGGGGTTCTTGTGAGCAGGAGCTGCAGGAGGGCCTACTAATACTAGCCTGGAATACGCCCTGAACACCACCAGTTGTAACCCAAAAACAAAAAATTGCTTAGTGATGGGAAGAACCATGAGTTTAAAGCCACTTAATTCTGCTTTGATAAGCAGATTATATATATTATACCCACACTTCAAGTGTTTCCTAGGGTGTTGACTCAGTGAGTTGGTTGACGCTGGGGAAAAGCAGTCTGGGTATTAGCTTATCTCTGAAAATTTGCTGCTGTAAATGGAAACAAAGATAAACAAATGGGATTATATAAAATTGAAAAGCTTCTGCACCTCAAAAGAAACGGTAACCAAGATACAAAGACAATCCACAGAGTGGGAAAGGATATTCACCCAATACCCATCTGACAAGGGGTTAATATCCAGGATATATCAGGCACTGGTAGCCCTTCACAAGAAAAAAACAGCCAACCCCATCAAAAAATGGGGAGAAGAAATGAACAGAAGCTTCCAAAAAAGAAGAAATTCGAATGGCCAAAAGGCATATGAAAAAGTGCTCTTCATCTTTAATCATCAGGGAGATGCAAATCAAAGCAACAATGAGGTACCATCTCACACCACAGAGACTGGCACACATCCAAAACAGCAAGAACAACCGGTGCTGGCGTGGATGTGGGGAAAAGGGACTCTGATCCACTGTTGGTGGGAGTGCCGACTGTTCCAGCCCTTTTGGAAAACAATATGGACATTCCTCCGAAAACTAGATATTGAGTTCCCATTTGATCCAGCAATAGCACTCCTGGGAATATACCCGAGAGACCGAAAAACACACAGCAGAAACACTATCTGTACTTCTTTGTTCATCTCTGTGCTATTCACTATAGCTAGAATCTGGAAACAACCTAAATGCCCGAGAACAGAGGACTGGCTAAAGAAACTGTGGTTCATCTACACTATGGAATACTATGCAGCTGTCAGAAAAGATGAAATTATGAAATTTACCTGCAAATGGATGGACATGGAGACTATCATGCTGAGTGAAATTAGTCAGATGGAAAAGGACAGATATAGAATGACTGCATTCATTAATAGGATATAAATAGATACCAGTGTTTTACTAAGTGTGGGAAATGGTAATGGCAGATTAAAACTCACCATTGAATATACACAAAGAGACTTAAGTGATAAACTCTAAATATCTGCAGGGCTAGTCACAATGTGTAAAAGAAGAGGGAGAGAGATGCAGAGAGAGAGAGAGAGAGAGAGAGAGAGAGGGGGGGTACCTGCTATTGAGGCAGCCTGGGGGTGGATGGGAGGGGTGGAGTACATTGGTGGTGGAAATGGGGCACTGGTGGAGGGATGGGTGCTGGAATTCTGTATTACCAAGAACCAATTATGAACACCTTTGTAATTGTATGGCTCACGGTGGTATAACAAAAAACTAAAAAAAAAGTGGCAAAAAAAAGAAAATTTGCTGCTGTAACAAGCAGCCCCTCTGGGGCTCAATCACAGGATTCCCTCCCTCTGTGTTGCTTCCATTGGGTAGCCAAGAATGTCATGATGGGACAGCTCAGCTGCTCTTCACATCACTCTTTCCAGGTCCCCCTATTTTG
Organism: Cryptotis parvus; assembly: GCA_021461705.1. Taxonomy (NCBI): domain Eukaryota; kingdom Metazoa; phylum Chordata; class Mammalia; order Eulipotyphla; family Soricidae; genus Cryptotis; species Cryptotis parvus. The sequence continues at coordinate 105,929 of JAJIBD010001551.1, read as the reverse complement.
TTGCATCTTTCTATAGAAAGGGCTCACACAGTCAGTTTCCACTGCCCCAGTGGACTCCATAGACTTGTGAGGATTCTGCTCAGTCTGTGTGTGTGTGTGTGTGTGTGTGTGTGTGTGTGTATCTTCCACAGAAGTAAGCTAGCAGCAATGGGCTCCAGTTACAATCCTTAGTTTCTGCTTGAAAACAGACACACTAATTCTATTGACAAGGAATAAGGACAAAACCACTGTCCTGGTGTGGTGGACACTTTCTCGTCCCACAGGGCATCAGCAGGTTTCCATGGAACACAACCCTGGAGTCTGGACTGATGGGTAAAACTTTGAGGAGATCCTGTACTTCCCCTTGACTAGGACATGCCAATCAATTTCATGGTCCTGAAGTTTCATCCTTCATCCCGGAAAGCAGAAAGAGAATGAGAAACCCTCCTGTCTACCTGATACCCGTCACACCCCCTCCCTGAGCAGGAGTTTAATGGCATGGACTTCAGTCTGAGAGTCAATGTCTAGGAGAGGAAGAAATATTACCGGGGAAGATCCTGTCTATTAGCTAGTCAGTGTCCCTGAGAAAATGATCTATCGGCCTGAAAAATTCCTCCTGTACTTGAGAGTTTATGGCTGGGATAAGAGTTGGTGCTTCTTGGAGAACTGAGCGGCTTCTTACTGTCAGGCAATGACAGACATTACTTAAGATTTCCATTTGGCCTTGGTGATCAAAAACGTAAATGGGTCACCTCAGAGTTCTACTTGAGTTATCACCTCCACTTTCCATCTGGCTGCTTTATGACTTCATTTATTTAAATAATATATCTGGGGATGTGACCAATGGTAAAACATCTGCCTTGCAATGCAATGAAACCTGCGTTTAATCTCCAGCACTACAAAAAAAAAAAGAATTTAAGAACTTTTTTTAGGTAATATTTGAAAGGTTAAGTTTTTCCAGCTCTAAGAATTAAGCATACTTAATACAAAACTTTAGGGACACACCAGAAAGCACAAAGCAAGATGTGTTTCTGTAATATCACCTCTTCTCCCAATAAGCATCGCTGATATTTTGCTACATTCCTTCCAGCTTATATCAATATTTTTGAAAATCATAAACATATGCCCTCCTCTTTTATTTCATTTCTTTGCTTAACTAGATCTTTAACTGAGGAGAGTAAAATTGTCTCTGTTCCTCTACTCCAGCCTGTTTTCTAAAAGACAATGTCCCCTCCCCCAATCCAAATTTAATAGCCTCTTACCAAACCATCATCTTATGCTTTGGCTGGCTCTTTTGTGTAGCTGAAAACAGAGCTATACAGAGGGCTGTTTGCTGTGCATGTTTGAATTATTCAACATTGAAGTAGTGTTTTATAATATTAATAAAGCCCTGCTTTATGCACAATACCATAAATAATACCAGGCAGCCAAACTAAACAATAGTTCCATCATGAGTTGCCTAGTTTCTGATGCTCCCAAAAGAAGGGGCCTGTATACACACCACAGAGGGGAGAACAGATGGGAAAATAAGCACCACCCACCCAAATTGCTTGGTCTGTTTCCATACACACCCCAGTCTACAGGAGAACTTCTCCTGGAAGTCTGGTGGTTCTCCTCCAGTATTTCAACCACCCCTGCTACGGTTGTCATTTAAAATGGCTTTTTATGTCCTGTAACAATGTTGGTCTAGCATTCATAACTCAGGATACAAGTGCCAGGGCTAAGATACACAGCCCCAAATCAATAACTCAGCAGCCCAAGTTAGTGGCAATAAAGCAGCTTGGCGGGCACACAGTTGATTTAGGGAAGTGGCGTGTTCTCTCACAGCCACCCTGTCAAAAGAGCCCCACGCTGTACACAGCCCAAACACCCATCCTTGGTCAGGAGCCAGCTGAATTATGGTGTAACTGTGTGTTCTAAGAACAGTCATGTACACATGCAGGCAGGTGGACCCCAGCTCTACACAGCAGATGAACTGTACAAAGTAACCTCCGCAAAGAATTAGGCCCACATGCTCTGTGACTTCAAATCAAGTTCAAGATAGAAGACAAAACCAGAAAGGTGGGACAGGTATAAAGGCTCTTGTCTAGTATGAGGTCAAACCCCAGTTCAATTCCTGGCAGAGTCTCCCAAGCATGGCTGGGGTCACTCCTGAGCACATTCCTCAAAAGAGAAAGAAGAGGGGCAAGAACAGACTCTGGGGAGTGGAAGTGCATGTTTCAGTAGGGACTCTGTAAGGAAAAGCAGACCTGTGGTTCTTACAGCCAGGGCTGTTTTGCTGAGGTGAGGAAGGGGACATGGGGGGGACATGGGGGCGGGGCAGTCCTTGGTGCAGAGGTACAAAGGAGATTCAGCACAGACTATATTCTGCGATTTGGCCTAGGTTGGGCACGTGGGGACACAGGCTTGTGCTGTGTGTGTTCTAGCACATAGAATCAAGTTTCTGAAGTAGTTAGTAGGCTGGGGTGGGGGTAGGGGCTGGGATGAGCACACCCCCTACTCCCTTCCACCTAGGTCACCCCATCCTCCCTGGAGCTGTAGTTGTAGCAGGGGAGGAATCTTGGAACTGGGAAGGTGGAAAGGAGTCTAGAGGACGGTAGGGGCCAAGACACAGAATAGAAGGGTTCAGAATTCTTCCGAGAGTGGCCTCACTGCACACAGAGCGCTGCCTGCAACATCCAGGACTCAGAGGCAGCCCATCACTCTGCATCCCTGGAGAGGGAAGGCACCAAGAATCACCACGTGGAGATGGCACAAGACCTTGACCTCTGACCCAAGTGAAGCCGAGTGCAAGCAGAGGAAATTTCCTTGGGCAGGAATCATGGAAGACCCCACATACACATACCACCAGTTACAGATATCACACACATATATGAACAGCCAGACATCCCAAACATATACACACACCCTACATATATCACACTCACAAACACACACAGCTACAGATACCACACACATGTGTACCCACAGATACAGATGTCACACATGTATACAAACATCAAGAGAGCTACAGGCATCCCAAACATACACACACTACAGATATCATACTCACACACACAGAGCTACAGATATCACACACATACACACAGCTACAGCTATCACACACACACACTCACACACACACACACATACCCATAGCTAGAGATGTCACATACACACATGTACCCACAGAGACAGATGTCTCACATACACACACACAGCAAAAGATATCACACACATTCACAAATACCCACAGAGCTACAGACTTCACACACATCACAGACACACAGCTACAGGCTTCACACTCACAGCTACCAACATCCCACTTTGACACACAATCTGCTGTAGCCGTAGAATTAACTCCTGAGTGGATCACTTGCTCTTTCTGGAGAGTGCATGGATGCCGTTTTCCGTCCTGGTTCTGACGTCCGAGGATTCCAGCCAATGGCTTCCACACGCTGTCCCACTTCCTCCTGCTCACCTCATGTGCTCTGGGGAAGCTGGCTCTGTACATGGCTCTTTCTCCCGCTCAGAGGTGTTGACTTCTATTGTCTATGGTAAATACCTCACTCCTTTCCTATGCTCTGACCTCACCTATGATATGATTTTTACAATGCCGAGATTCCTTTATCTGGCCCCCAAGAGCTGCCCTCCTACCTGGGAATGGCCCCCTCTGATCACCTTGACCTTGTGTGAGCAACCTGCTCCAGTTTCCGTCCTCCCCAGGGCTGTAAATGGGTGTTTGTTCATATCAGTCAGGATCCAGTCTACTTTGTCATCTCCCATTCTTGCAGCCTGACTGCCTGATATGTTTCTGTCACAGGTTAACTCTTGGCACGATACAAGAACAATGGTGTGGCTAACCAGGCTGTCATGAGAGCAATGCGTGAACGAGCCAGAGTTGGGCAGATTGTCAGAGGATCCCGGACCAGCTCTGAGCACTCTGGCTAATACATCTGTCACCTGGCCATCAAAGCTCAGCCAAGATAAAATTTAGAGGCTGCTTGTCTGCCAGATAAATGTCCTCCAGATGGCCCATTTCCATCACTGGCATTATACTGACATTACTTCGTGTGGGTCAAGATGGGAAGACTGGGGAAGTACCCTAATAACTAACCAACCACCCAAGCAAGTGATATAATGGCTCCTCCAAGGGTACTGTGGGCGAGAGAGAGGAAGCCATCACAAAGGGGTGGAGAGGGACTTGGCCATGGTCACAGCAATTAAAGTCCTCCCATCTCTCATTCCAAGGACAGGACAGGCTGAGTATATATTTACAGTTTTCATCTTTCCTAGGACCAGAGCAATAGTAGAGCAGGTAGGGTGCTGACCTTGCGTGTAGCAAACCCAGATTTCATCCCCAGCACCACATATGGCTCCCTGAGTCCCACCAGGAGTGATTCCTGAGCACAGCCAGGTATGGTCCAAAAACCAAAATCATAAAATGAAGTTTTGCCCTCATGACTTCTCTAAGACCTCCCTGATTCAAGAGTCCGGGGAGTTGGGACCTCGTCACCCAAAGCACTCAACATAACAAATGACAGACTCTGGTGTCACCAGTAAGCGTGAAATGTCAGCGATTTTGAACTGTCCTCTTCACCTGTAAATACATCTCTGTGGGAGCATACGCAGCACCAAATAGAAAGCTCTCTGCAACATAAATGCTCTTGGCTTTTTGCATTTGATACAAACGTCCTCCTATTAATGCCAGCACTTAAATCTTAGCACTTAACTCTTGACGGAGCTAAATTCTTGCCTACTCGTGTGGAAAATCTAATCTCTTGATGAACTAAGCCAGGTGGTTTAGCTTCTTTGCTCCCAAAAGGCAGAGCCTGAGGCAGGAGCTCAGGGCAGCATATTATTTGGACAAGAAACTCTGCAGAACCGGCATGTAATGTGGAATCAGTGGAATTCGGGCAGCAAAACCAGCTTGAGATCATGGTATTAAGCAGGCTAACCACGGCAAGGCCTCAGGCAATGACCTCCGGCACACAGCCAAAAGCACGCAACTCAGAATAGCTTTTTCCAGATGGAAAGTAGAGTTTTTCTTCCATTCATGTATCATGGGAGTCACACCTGGCAGTGTGAAGGACTGAGGGCAGGATATTTTTCCAGGACAGGCCATTGCCCATGCAAAACAGATGCTCTTCTGATTGACAGTCGCAGCCCTGAGAAAGATGTTTAAAGGTTCAGCTTACGTTCTGAGTCCAGAGTTTCCCCATCAATGGCCATGGTTCTCCCACAATCCTAAATTGACCCCACATCAGAATGGTCCTGTGTTGGGGCTGGAGCGATGAGACAGCAGGCAGGGTGTTTGCCTTGCACACAGCTGACCTGGTTCGATCCCCAGCATCCCATATGGTCCCCTGAGCACCACCAAGAGTAACCCCCTGAGCATCTCCGGTGTGACCCAAAAAAGGAAAACAAAACAAAACAAAACAAAACAAAACAAAAAAGAATGGTATCGTGTCTCCTCCAGGCATCCTGGAAGAGAAGTTTCAGGAACTAATGCAAGAAGCACCTGGTGAAGAGAGAAGGGCTCCTGTCACGAGGCACCTGCAGGCAGCCAGCTGCGATAGCATGAGCCCCACTAAAATGCAGCCTGAGATAGTCAAGAAGAGTACAAGGCAGGTACCATATGGTCCCCTGAGTACAGCCAGGAGTAATTCCTGAGTCCAAAAACAATGAAAACATTTTGGGCTCTTTTATTTTATTTTATATTTTAAATTTTATTTAAACACTGGGATTTACAAAGTTGTTCGTCGGACAATTATATCATATTTTCAATATTCCAACACCACCCATGTGCCCTTACCTCCACCCCTCACTTCTGAACCACCCTAAAAGCCTGCTTTCTTAGCAGGCACTAATTAATTTACTTTATATTGTTTATTACAACATCACTGTATCACTGTCTTCCCGTTCATCATCGATTTGCTCAAGCGGGCCCCAGTAACATCTCCATATGTCCTGTCTCATGCAAGTAGAGCCCAAGGGCACCTGCTTGCTCCAGGAACATAAAGAGCCTCAAACCATTCCATCAGGTCCGTTGTATACTTGTGTCCGAACTTCCCCCTCGTCAGAACTCCACCCAGCAGACCAGGTCACACGGTTCATCAATAAATGCTGGATTTAGAGATTTAGAGTATGCTACCCGCACGGCAGAGCCTGGCAAGCTACCCGTGTTGTATTTGATATGCCAAATACCAGTAACAATTATAGACCTCATTATTACAACATATATCTTGTAATGATATTACTAAAGTCATGGTCTGAGGATTTATTGAGTTGTTAGGTGAAAGTTAGACCTTCTGTTTTACTGTTTTCACTCACTGAGCTTATTATTTTATTGTTTTCACTCAAGGAGCTTAGTGAGCTGCTACTCAATTTCTCCATCTAATTTTCTTGTCTCTCCTCCTGGGCTGCCAGTGTTGTAATGTTTAGAGCTGGAATGATCAAGTGTAGGTATCTCTCTGGCCTCTCTCGAAATCAGCTAAGCTGGGCCGCTTTCTCTGGCAGCTGCAAGACATGTGTGCAGGTTGGTAGAGTGCTGAGCCTTTGGCAGAGTGAGGACCTGCTAAGGTCCAGAGATCTTGGCCAGGTGGCAGCTGGATTTTCCTGGAATAACTCATCTGCTGGTATCTCTCCCAAAAATAAAATATTTTTAAAAAATAAAATTAAACATGATAACCTCTAAATGTATGTATTGTAAGTCACAATGTGTAAGAGAAAGAAGAGAGAGAGAAACAGAGAGAGAAAGAGAGAGAGAGAGAGAGAGAGAGAGAGAGAGAAAAGAGGCAAAGTGCTGGCCATAGAGGCAGACTGGGGAGGGAGGAAGGGAACCAGGGACATTGGTGGTGGGAAATGGGCACTGGTGGAGGAATGGGTGCTGGAACACTGTATGACTTAAACCCAATCATGAACATCTTTGTAATAGTATATGTCACGGTGGTATAATAAAATAAATTTTTTAAAAAAGCAAAATGAAATCTTTTTAAATGGTCAAGAAACTCTCTAAAGTTGAATTATAAAGGTTGTAGATTATTAACCACAAAAAGCTAGTCCCAGGTTTTGTAATAACCATTCATAAGTGCCAAGAGAAAACAACTGTATCGAAGAATATTCTATGACCAGAGGAGCAAGTCCTTAGAACGATGGGAATGGAATATCTTTACAGATAAAACAATTGATATTTTTATTCTCATGCCTGCTTCAGAAGACCTAATAAAAATGTTCTTTTATTAAGGTAAAAGTGATCCCATAAGGATGATGGGAGTACAAGGAGTCATCACGTATATCCCTTAAAAATGACAAACAAGGTCACGTCCAACAAATATTTTTAGGAAAAAATAATACAATGTGAATTGGAGAACTTGCTAAAGCAATAAAGAAACTTAGATATGTGATGATACCTAGATTTTTAATTAGAAGTTAAAAAGAGGGGAATAGGCACCAAAGCCAATTATATTTCTCAGAAGTAGAACAAAAAATAATTATTAACTCTGACCTTTATCAGATAAGCATGCTAAAATTGAGGGGATTAGTGGGTTACAAATTAAGAGGAAAAGGAACAATTTCCACCACACTATCAGAATATTGGACAGTAATAGGAGCTATTAAACTATGATCAGAAACAAGAAGATTAATGTAGAGTCCATTTCTAAGCCAATGGATGGGAAGAGACCAGGTAGTTGATAAGCACAGCAAAAGAAAAAGGAGAGAGAAAGAGGGAGCCCATACACTCTGAAAGAGAGTTTGTGAAGGGCTCCTTTGCTGAGCAAAATGAATCGAAGTTAGGGGGTGCAGGGGACAGGGGTGAAAGGGGATGCCTCATGAGAGAGGCAGTGACCTCACACGCTCTTGAAAGGGCAAGATGGAATTGGCGAGACTGAAATGTTAAGTGATAGTTCTGAGGATATAAAGTGTTGCTGCATAAATAGGCAGGATGGTCAGACTTCCTTGTCAGGACCCTGAAGGAATGGTTTGAGGCTCTTCATATTCCTGAATCAACCAGATGCCATTGGGCTACATTGGCACGTGATAGGGTCCAATGGAAATGTTACTGGCGCCGGCTCAAGCAAATCGATGAATAATGGGATTCAAGTGAAGTGAAGTGATCAAGAGATCCCACAAACACAGCTCCCCAGAAAAGGGTGCCCCTGATAAACTAGAGCACACCACAAAGCAAGAAGGGAAAGAATACTGTGGTATCTGGTCCTAAGTGGTACTGGGATACCAATTCTTCACAGGAAAGTAAAATTTCACACAAATAAAATGAAATAAATTTATGTGGGGAAGGAGCTCAGAGTTAGTCCCCAAAAGTGTGACCTCATTAATCTTTCAAACTTCCTTCCAGGCTATCATCAACTGTTGCAGGACACCTAAGAGCCTCTGCATCTGCCCTGGATTGCCTCCCTGCAGGTCACTTTGTAGACAGGGGGATAGTTTAAATGTGGCAGTTTGTATGACCATGTATTCTGTACTGGCTGGTATAAATATTCTCTCATGCTACCACAATCATCATGGGACTAGCTAGATCTTAACAGCATATTTGCCTTGACACATTGGATCTCTAAGTAATTAGGCCAGAGAGAAATGCTGTTTGCCTCCAAGCAAGGAAGCATGGCTCCCTGATAACTCAAAGGCAAATAAAATACAAAACTACCATGAAGTAGATAAGACTCTTGTGAAGGCTTGGAGAAATATTTAACTGGCATTAGTACAGTCTTTGGTACAGAGACATGCCATCTCAGAAACCCCCTTCTCTACCCTATAAAGGCATTTCCGGGCAGATCTTGACTCAAGACATTAGGTGAGGTGCTGGGAGAAATTACCTGAGGGCATTTGACCCTCCCTGCTTCCCATAAAAGTGGGAGGTCTAAGTTGCAGGGGGATAAAACTTGCCTGCTTCCTCTCTTGCTCTCTCTCTTTTTTGAGCTCTCTTTTGGGGCTCACACTCTTCTTGGGTGTCTTGTCTTTGTCTCCTCTTTACAGGGCCTTAACACATGGTGGCCGCCATCTTGGCCTACACATGGCTGGGGTTCTAGCCAGGAATCCTAAGCACAAGGTTTTTCCTATTGCTGATTTGTATGCCTGAACCTGTGATAAGTAAAGCATTTTAAAACTTTGCTGGATTCCTGAGTTTTCATCCATTCCCCGCCAGCTTCGGAGGAAGGGAACTCCGCTTCCTGGTACTGTCGGGGACCCCGGTGGCTTCCCCGACAATCAACAAAATGGAAAGTGAATCAGCAAAGCAGATGTTGGCAACTATAAACAAGTTTGTCTGGGGGGACTTAAAGAAACACACTGAGCCAGCAACAAAAAATTCAAAGGTATTATAGAAGAGAGAGTGATGTACACAAGCGTGTTGGGGTTCAGGTGAAAGAGAGAGTGGGAGAGGGCAGGAACAGAGTTAGGGACACTAATGGTGGGTGTAGTGCTGGAATTTCGTCTATTTAAAACCACGATTTATAGTATTGTAAGCCAAAATAAACTATTTTTAATTATGTTCAAGATTTTTTAGGTGAGTTCCAAAAAATTCAGTAGAAGACAAATAAATCAGTAGAAAAAGTCCCCCAAAATGTGCACAGATGACTCAAGAGAAGAAAAAGTATGTGGCTCAACATCTTAAATACTTAGATCAGCTTCCTTAAATACAAAGAAATCCATATAAAAACATTGGAAGGAAAAATCATACCTATAAATCTGAGCAGTAAAATGTGGGGTACAGAGAAGCACCATAACCATCACCAAGAATGTTAACTGGTAGACCCACTTCAGCAATAAGTCCGTGAAGGAGAAGACTTGCCATTCATTCACTGCATCATATCTCCGAAGTTCATTGCTCAGAGAAACTCTCACATGCACAAATAAAGAGTTTGAAGTATGTTCATACATCAATTGGTAGAAAGATAAGACATAGAAAAACCTAGGAGTGGGGTTGGAGCAATAGCACAGCAGGGAGGCCATTTGCCTTGCATGCGACTAACCCAGCTTCAATCCCCAGCATCCCATATAGTCTCCTGAGCACCTCCAGGAGTAATTTCTTTTCTTTTCTTTTCTTTTCTTTTCTTTTTTTTTTTTTTTTTTTTTTTGCTTTTTTTGGTCACACCCAGCGATGCTCAGGGGTCACACCTGGCGATGCGGCAGTGCTCAGGGGACTTCCCAGGAGTAATTTCTGAGTGCAGAATCAAGAGTAATCCCTGAGCATTGCCAGGTGTGACCCAAAAAGCAAAAAAAAAATTAATAATAATAATAACCTAGGAGCCAGAGTGATAGCACAGTGGATAAGGTACTTGCCTTGCACATCACCAACCTGTGTTTGATCCCCAGAATCTCGCATGGTCCCCTGAGCACTGCCAGGAGTGATTCCTGAGTTCAGAGCCAGGAGTAACCCCTGAGCATTGTTGGGTGTTGCTCTCCTCATCAAAAAAAAAAAAACTATTATTAACATGGGAATGGGTGAGTTAGCCAAAATCAATTCTAGAATGGAATATGATGTAATAGTTCAAACAAAAACTATAAGTAAACAAGGGCTGTGGTGATAGTACAGTGGGTAGGGTGCTTGCCTTATGCGAGGACAAGCAGGGTCTGATCCCCAGTACCTCATGTGACCTCTCAAGCCTACCAGGAGTGATTCCTGAGTGCAGAGCTAGGAGTAAACCCTGAGCACTGTCAGGTGTCACCCAAAAACAAAAACCAAAAAATGCTATAACTAAACATGGACAAGTCTCAAAACATAACATTGATAGAGAAAAATTAATTGCTGATAGTATATTATAGTCACGGCAGAGCCTGGCGAGCTACCCGTATTGTATTTGATATGCCAAATACCAGTAACAATTATAGACCTCATTCTGGAATGGATTGAGGCTCTTTATGTTCCTGGAGCAAGCAGATGCCCTTGGTCTCTACTAGCATGAGACAGGACATGTGGAGATGTTACTGGTGCCCACTCAAGCAAATCGATGATGAACGGGAAGGCAGTGATACAGTGATATTATAGTAACATCCATATAAGATTAGTAACATAAAATCAGTGCCAATATCTCTTTTAAATATCAACATAAGAACTTGGATAAGAAGGAAACATCTCAATTACAAAATAGTGTATTCCCTCTCATAAAAGAGAGAAATGAGGACAGGAAAGTTCAAAGAAAGCTTGAACTATACCTGTAATGTTAGTTCCTGAAAGAAATTTTCATCATGCAATGCAGTTGGTTAAATGTTAATCAGTTATCACAGCAATGGTGACTCTTGGAGTGTCTAATCTCATTCTTGGTGTTTTCCTGTACATGTGACATAATTTCATGATAAAAATAAATAATCATGGTAGAAAGTGTGGGGAAGCCATGACTGTTGAGACCTGGAAGGGAAAGTCAACAGAGATCAAGGATTGGAATCTCAGTTGGAAAGAGGCCCTGAGGGGTTATTATTCTGCCATGAACAATCCCAGCAACCAGTAAACACTGAATTCTCCCAAAGAATGAGGAGCAAACCTAAAAGCATAAGCCCTTTCTGTGGCATTCACTGGAAACTAATTTCAACTGCGTGAAATTCATTTTTTATGTATGTATGCTGCCTACTTTCTAGATACTGATCCTGGAAGAATTTTTTTATTATTGACACAAAACAAATTCAAAACTGTGCATTCTCAATATTTTCTAGGGATTCTATCTTGGTGCTCTATGAAAATACTTTGTCATTCAAACTAGATGAGCACCGCAAAGCTTCTCATATGTGGATCTTCCAAATTACTCCTAGACTAAGAGCTTTAAGACAATAATGACACATTTTGTTCCTGTATCTATAGTGTAGGGAGGCCAGGATGGGAGTGGCTGCTTTCTGCTCCACTCGGCACTCCCTGGGCTGCCTTGAAGATTGTGATTAGGTGCCATCCAGCTCACCACTAAGACTCATTCACTCACAGGTCTGGTAGTTGATAAGCTGCTGACTGCAGCTCCCTTAGCAGCGTTGGCTAAAAACACCTACATGTGGCCTCTCTTTGCTGCCTGCTCTTTCTCATAACATGGTGGCTGGGTTCCAGTGCAAGAATTCAGCCAGAGAATTCTGTTCTTCTCAGCCAGAACTCAGAAGTCTGGCTGAGTTCTGAATCCAGGAATCTGAACCTGGTCTTCAGATTCCTTTCATATAACCCCCACCACCATCCCATTTTATTTGTCAAGGCACCCATAAAAGTCAAAAGAGCCAACACTGCAGTGACCTTCTCTTCCTTTTAAATACAGCATGTCAGACATAGAGCAGTGATACAAGCATTCCCTTTCAACTTGGTGTTTTATGAAAGGACATTTTTGTGCCTGTGTGTGACTCTGTGTGTATGTGTGTGTGTCCTTGATAGTACCTTGATGAATCATGATTTTCAACTGCTGCAATTTCTTTTTTTTGGGGGGGTGGTTGGGGCTACCCCCATCAGTGCTCAGTGGTTACTCCTGTTCTACACTCAGGAATCATTCCTGGCAGACTTAGAGGGCCATGGGATGCCAGGAATCGAATCCGGTCAGACACATGCCAGGCAAGCTCTTTCCCTTGCTATGCTATCACTTCAGTCTCTATTTTATTCTTTTAATTTTAAATTATAATTTTTCTAATTAATTCAAAAAATAGAGATTTACTTTTCTCTAAGTTATTTCCTTAACCCTGTATTGTTCTATCACACATAGTTCATCAATAATATTTTGGCATAAAATTTTGTAATAATTAGAAATTAAGAGCTGTGCTTGGTGTCTCAAAGATGACACATGATGGGATATCTGGAAAAGCAACTCAGTGTGCTCAGACAATAATTATGTGCTGCCCTTGAATTCATACTCCTTAAATAACTTGCAATATATTAGCAAGTGTAATTAAGGCACTTAAGTTTATAGGGCATGTTGTAAAGTAAATGTATAAGCTCATCCTAAAGATTACTCTGTTCTTTGTCACTTGTCACTTGTCACTTGTCTTCCCATTGTTCATCGATTTGCTTGAGCAGGCACCAGTAACATCTCCATTTATTGGAAATGAGGTCCATTATTGCCACTGTTTTTGGCATAACGAATACACCATGGGTAGCTTGCCAGGCTCTGTTGTGGCTCTGGGTTCATCCCAGGGGACCCAGTCTTTTTTATGTCAGACTATCAACCATCCATAGCCCACGGGCAGAGACCTGTGTGTAGACAAACCTGTCTCCTGTCTGCCACACGCCCGATGCAGCTGGGCACTGACGCCACACCTGTAAAACCTTGAGGGGTTTAGTGCTGGAATTTCATCTATTTAAAACCACTATTTATAGTATTGTAAGCCAAAATAAACTATTTTTAGTTGTGTTCAAGATTTTTTAAGCGAGTTCCAAAAACTCTGGTTTCTCTTCAGATCATATAAAAACCTCTTGAGGCATCTCAGGAGGCAGGTAATGAGGTTCTTGAGCACTCACATGTACCCACTCAAAGTCATCATAGAGATTCTGGTGATAATCACAGGCCCCCTGGATCATCATCAAAAGTACAGCCACCTGCAGAGAACCAGCCTTGGGCCAACCCCAGGAGAGGCCAAGGGGAGAAGAGCAAGAGTGCCACCAAAGCAGCCAGCACCGCCGCCATCATATCCATGTCCACTTTGAGAGAAGTTTCAAGCAGCTTTGCAAAGAGCAACCCAGGTGTCTGCAGCAAAATCCACCACCCAAGTGCTCCCAGATCCCGGCTGGGGCCAGTCGCTGAATTCACAGCAGCCCACTGGCACTTTTGCCTTCTTGGTGGTTGCCAAACTACCTCTGGGGCACTAGCATGGCCAGCATGGCTGGCTGGTCACGGCGGCAGCTCTCCATGCTCGGTCATTCTTTGTTTAATTTTTTGTATAGTTTCTGTCCTTTATATAATTATTAAAGTGAATTATTTTCTCCCTTTGGTACTGAAAATGGAGAAAATGAGACCATAGTGGTGTTCCTAAACTAGGCCTCAGGTATGTAAGCTCAGTCAGGTCTCTTGTATCCAAAACTGTAGGACTCAGTCATTCATTCATTCATTCATCCAAGACAGCAGAGGGGCAGGTATCAGTCTGCCTGGTGCTGAGACCCATCCTACAGCGGAAACAACAGGGAGCCCTGGCAGCCTCCCTGGGGATGGTTTAGTCTCCTGCTCCGCTCACTTGACAGCGGGTTGGTGCTGAGGGGATGTTAGAAATCTCTCCCTGCACTGGACTGAACTGACTACAGATAAGACCCTCCCTTGTCCCCGAGGTGGGCCAGACTATAGAATCATGAGGGAAAGGGTGGGAAAGACCATGGATCTCCCCAAGAACAGGCACATGGGACAGTGTGTACCATCATTCACAACTCAGTGTGTCCTGTCTGTCCCACACTGAAGTTCATGTGCAGCAAGTGTTATCACACTCATGGCATGTATGCAGTCACTCATGTGCAGTCAGTGTTCATGCTCACATGCTGGCACTCACATGATGTCATGTGCTCTCACATGTGCTGGCATATGCTATCCTTCACATGAGGGCCTGTGTTCTCACATGTGCTGACATGTGCTGTCCTTTGTAGTAAAACAAACCTGCTAGCTGCTGCTGAGCTGGGGTGCATCCGTGTTTCCAGGCAGTATATCAGGGAGCAGAAACGAATCCCCTTCTGCCCCAAGCAAATGGCAGCTAGCAGAAGGATAAAGACTTGAGAATTCAGCAAAGTTCCAAAGGCTTTTACTAGCCCAGAGGCCTAGGAACCCAAAGACCCTCTGCTGGGACATCTTCCACCTTCCTTGCTGCCCTGCAACTGTCTTCCTATCCCCCAACTCAGGTGCGTGACCCTCTGCACCAGTGGACCCACCCAACTCTCAGCCTAAGTCATGGAACATCCACAAAGTGGGCCCAGAGGCCCGGAGCCTGCAGACTCTCTACTGGGACATCTCCCTCCCTCCCCTGTCACCCTCCAACTGTCTTTCCATCCCAACTCAGGTCTCACAGCCCAAAATTCAAAACCATGCAGACACATTAGCGCCTCTGTGAAGTACTTAGTGTATATCTTACACGAGGTACCAGTGATCACACTTCCCTACATTCCTTGCTTCCCACAAAATTCCGCAAACAACCCAGACACCTACTAACTGTACTATCTAGCCACCCAAAGAACACACAACTTGCAAAATGCAGAAGTCAGAATGGTAAAGAAATGCAGAATTCCACCAAGCTCCATGAGTGAAGTCGCTAGCTCAGATAAGCCAAGCAATAACGGTGAACTACATAACCTCTCCGATAAGGAATTTAGGAAGGAACTGTTAAGGATGCATAAGGAGCTCAAAGAAGCAATGGAACACAAAGTTAATAAAATACAAGGGGACATGAGAACAGAAATGAGGAAAATGCAAACCAAAATACAAGCAGAAATGACAGATATTAAAAATGTGGTAGATGAAATGAAAACTCACTGGAGGCCTCCAAAAGCAGAGTAACAACTGCTGAAGAAAGAATTAGTGATCTACAAGATGAAGTACAAAGACTCTCTACACAACAGCAGAAGATGGAAAAAGGACTCACAATTAACAAACAGACGACTAGAGATAATCGAGATAAAATCAAAAGGAATAGCATAAAGATCATTAGAGTCCCAGAGGGGGCAGGAAAAAAACTCTGATGAAGAAGCAACTGTCAAAGCCATCATTGCTGAAAAGTTCCTGGGAATGAAGAACAGTTGCTCCCAAATTCAGGAGGCCTGAAGGGTACCAGCTAAAAGAAATCCAAATAAGAATACTACAATACACATCCTAATTAGAATGACAAAAATCATAGAGATAGAATATTGAAAGCAGTAAGATCAAAGAAGGAAATCACATACTGTTGAGTGACACACCCTACTGAGTCTTAGCCTACAGCTATACTTAGCTTATGTGGAGAGCTGGTCCCTGCCTTTGAAGAATCGCTGGAGCAGACACAATGGGAGTTCGGGCAGAACTAGACTGATTTCATAATTTTATATGGCATAAATATTTTATCATGAATCTCGTTTACCCCAGATCAATAGTCTGTTCCCACAGGTCTCATGTGGGGCATACATGTAGATATTCCAAGAGTACTTGGTCACATTGGATCAACCATAATGTAATCAATTCTCCTAATTCAGAGACATGCCAGTGCACCTCCAGAAAAACTAACATGTCTCTGGCTCTAAAGGTAATGCCAAAGTGAATTATTCTGATGGATTTTGAACCTTAGTGGGATCCAGAGTCTGGGATCTGCTAGCTATATTCATGGTAAAAAGTATTAATGCTATTTCCTACAAATTACATTCTGATTGCTTTCTGGTTCAGAGATGCAGGCCCTCCTCACTCTGCTAGGGAGATTTTACCTCTGGAAATCAGCTCTGGCTTTTGTGAAGCTTGAGTCAAAGGCCCACCTAACGATCTACATTTCAAAAGGGTCATTTACCTAGCTTCATCTCTAGATAGCCCAACCCATAATGGGCTGGACTGGAAGATTTTGGTGGGCTTCTGTCAATAAAGGAAGCTAGAAAAAAGAAGGGGCCTTTTTGCCATTTTGGCTTCCCTTGGCGTTTTCCTCTCTGTTGGGCTTCAACACGTGGTGGCAGCCACCTTGGCCTACATGGCCAGGGCCCAGCCAGGAACCCAGAGTTCGGGTGTTTCCCTGTTCTTGGATTGTATATCAGAACCTGTGATAGTAAAGTCTTTTAAAGCTACACGGATTCCCAAGTTTTCATCCATTCCCCTGCTGGCTTCGAAGGTAGAAGGGAACTCATTTCCCAGTATTGTTGGGGACCCGGGAAACTCTGGGTCACCTGCACAAAATCCGGGAGCAGGGTCAGGGATCCCCTTCTGTCCCAGGGGATCGGCGGCCAGCAGATAGAGAAAGATGCAAGAATCCAGCGAAGCTTCAAAATGCTTTTACTTAACACAGGTTCTGGCACACAAATCAGCAGTAGGAAATATCCCAAACTTAGGGTTCCCAGCTGGGCTGCAGCCACATATAGACCAAGATGGCTGCCACCATGTGTTAAGGCCCTGCAGAGAGGAGACAGCAAAGAGGCACCAGCAGAAAGGGGGAAAAGGAAAGAGTAAGAAAGGAAGCAGGCTAGGTTTTTTTATTTTTATTTTATTTTAATATTTTATTATACAACCATGAGATGTACAATTACAAAGATGTTCATGTTCGGGTTTCGCCATACAGTGTTCCAGCATCCATGCCCCCATCAGTGCCCATTTCCCACCACCAATAACCCCAATTCCTGCCCCCTCCCCTAGCCTGCCTCTATGGCAGGTTATTTATCTCTTTTCTCTGTCTCTCTCCCTTTCTGTCTCTCTGTCTCTCTCTCTGTCTCTCTCTCTCTCTCTCTCTCACTCTCTTTCTTCTCTTACACATTGTAAGGCTAGGTTTTTATATCCCTGCAACCCAGACCTCCCACACCAATAGAAAGCCATCAGGGTCAAATTCCCTCAGGTAATTTCTCCCAGAACCTCACCTGGGCCCTTTGAAATGTTAATATTGCCAAGCCAAAATCTGCCTTGGAAGTGCCCTTGCAGTGGGGAGGGGCTTCTGAGAGGAACTGTATCTCAAAATACAAAGGCATGTGTCTGTACCAAAGAATATTCTATAGCCAGTTAAATATTACTCCAAGCCTTTATGAGATCTTATCTTTACTTCATAGTTGTTCTGTATATCAGCCTTTGAGTTATCAGATAGCCATGCTTGCTAGCTTGGAAGCCAACAGCATTTCTCTCTGGTCTAATTACTTAAGAGATTCAACATGGCCAGGCAAATATACTGGTAAGATCTAGCTAGTCCCAAGATGATTGTGGCAGTATGAAAGAATATTTATACCAGCCCACTATAAAATACACGATCAGATGAACTGTCACATTCAAACTGTCCTCCTCTTATTTACAAAGTGACCTGCTGGAGGCAACACCTGACCAGATGCAGAGGCTCTGGGCAGGTGTACTGAAACAACATCCCTAAAATTCACAGCAGACGTTTCAGATGAAACACTCCAATGATGGGATATCATAAAAGACTCAATGAAATTAAGGTCTCACCAAGAATTCTTTACCCTGCTTCACTCACATTCAGATTTGAAGGAAAGATGCACTTCATGGATAAACAGCAGCTCAGGAACTTCATAGACTCAAAACCAACTTTAAAAGAAGATCTGAAGGAGCTACTTAAGACAAACCCCAAAAGTGCATCAAACTTGCTCAGAAAGATGGAACAAAATCACATGACAATAATCTCTCAATGTCAATAGCCTAAATGCATCAATTAAGAGACACATAGTAGCAAAATGGATTTAAAATTGAATCCAACATTCTTCTGCCTATAAGAAATGTATCTGGATAATCAGAGCCAACACAGACTCAAATTCAAAGGCTGGTAGGCAGTTCTCCAAGCAAACAACTCCTCCAAAAAGTCCAGTGTTGCCATACTAGTACCTGACAACATAGACTTCAGGCCAAAAAGGGTTAGAAGGAACAGTGAAGATCATTCCTTAATAGTTAAGGGATATGTATATCATGAAGAAATTATACTCCCTAAACATATACGCACCCAACCAGGGGCCAGCAAAATACTTACAACAACTGCTAATAGACTTCAAAGAAGACATTGACAATAACACAATTGTAGTAGGAGACTTCAACATTGCTCTATCAACTATTGATAGAAAGATAAGACTGAAACTCACCAAGAAAATACTGGCCCTAAAGGAAGAAATGGAAGAAAGAGGGCTGGTAGATATACACAGGGTTTTTCATCTGCAAAAAAAAAGCCAAATATACATTTTTCTCCAGTGCACATGGAACTCTCTAAGATAGATCATGTGCTGAGCCACAGAACATGCCTCCATAAAATAAAAACGATAGAAATCGTGTCAAATATTTTTCAGACCATGATGCACTGAAAATGGAAATTAACCACATACAAAAATAGTGAATGAAGCCAAACACCTCGAAACCGAACAGCTCACTGCTGAACAACCAGAGGGTCATAGAAGAAATCAAAGAGGAAATCCAAAAATTCCTGGGAACAAATGAAAATGAAGACACAAACTATCAGAATGAGTAGGATACAACGAAGCAGTGTTAAGAGGGAAGTTCATAGCTCTTTAAGCATTCATCAGGAAAGAGAAAAGGGCCTACATAAAGAACCTGACTTCACAGCTCAAAAATATTAGAAAAAAAACAATAAAAGAAATCCAACCCAGGCAAAAAGAAGGAAATAATAAAACTTAGAGCAGAAATCAATGAGCTGGAATCCCAAAAAACAATTCAAAAGATTAATGAAACCAAGAGCTAGTTCTTTGAAAAAATAAGCAAGATTGACAAAACACTTGCAAGACTCATAAGGAAAGGGAAAGAGAGAACATGAATAAAGAGAATCATAAAGAAAAAGGGGGGACATCATAACAGAAGCCACAGAATTCTAGATCTGTGAGATTACTTTGAGAGTCTGTATGCCATGAAACAAGAGAACCTGGAAGAAATGAACAAATTCCTGAAGTCCGATAGCCTCCCACTGCTGAAACAAGACCTGCAATACCTGAATAAGCCTATCACCATCAAGGAAATTGAAACAGTAATTAAAAGTCTGCCCAAACACAAAAGCCCAGGTCCAGATAAACTCACTAGTGAATTCTTCCAAATCTTTAAAGAGAACCTACTGCCAGTTCTTTTCAAGCTCTTCCAGGAAATAAAAGAAGCAGAAACACTCCCAAATAGCTTCTACAAGGCACATACCCAAAGCAGGCATAGACATCACCAAAAAAAAAAAAAAGAAAGAAAGAAAACTACAGACCAATCTCACTGATGAACACAGCTGCTAAGATCTTCAACAAAATACTAGAAAACAGAGTCCAAAGACTCATCAAAAAGATTATACATCATTGTTGGGGAATGCTGCCGGACGGAATCCCCAACAGTGCTGGGAAGCAAGTTCCCTTCTACCTTCAAGTCGGCGGGTAATGGATGAAAACTCAGGAATCCAGCAAGATTTTAAAATGCTTTACTTATCACAGGTTCAGGCATACAAATCAGCAATAGGAAAAACCCTGTGCTTAGGATGCCCGGCTAGAACCCCAGCCACATGTAGGCCAAAATGGCAGCCACCACGGGTAAAGACCTGTAGAGAGGAGACAAAGACAAGACTCCCAAGACGAGTGCAAGCCCCAAAAGAGAGCCCAGAAAGAGAGAGAGAGAGAGAGAGAGAGAGAGAGAGAGAGAGAGAGGGAAGCAGGCTGGTTTCATACCCCTGCAACTCAGACCTCCCACTATTATGGGAAGCAGGAAGGGTCCAATGTCCTTAGGTAATTTCTCCCAGCACCTCACCTAGGCCCTATTATATGCTAATGTTTTGAGCCAAGATCTGCCTGGAAATGCCTTTATAGGGTAGAGAAGGGGATTTCTGAGATGGCATGTCTCTGTAGCAAAGACTAATACTAATGCCAGTTTAAATATTTCTCCAAGCCTTCACAAGAGTCTCGTCTACTTCACGGTACTTTGTATTTTAGTTGCCTTTGAGTTATCAGGGAGCCATGCTTGCTTGCTTGGAGGCAAACAGCATTTCTCTCTGGTCTAATTACTTAAAGATCCAACGTGGCCAGGCAAATATGCTGGTAAGATCTAGCTAGTCCCACAATGATTATGGTAGCATGAGAGGATATTTATACCAGCCAGTACAGAATACATGGTCAGATAAATTGCCACATTTAAGCTATCCCCTATCTACAAAATGATCTGCAGGAGGCAATCCAGGGCAGATGCAGAGGCTTTTAGGCTTTTAGGTATCCTGCAACACATCATGACCAAGTAGGAGTTATCCCTGGAATGCAAGGATGGTTCAACATTTGGAAGTCAATCAACAAAACACATCACATCAATAAGAGAAAAAAAAAACTAAATGATCAATAGAGACAAAGAAACCATTTGACAAGATTCAATACCTGTTCATGATAAAAAACTCTTCATTTTACAAGAAGAAAACAGCCAACCCCATCAAAAAAATGGGGAGAAGAAGTGAACAGAAACTTTGACAAAGAAGAAATTCTAGTGGCGAAAATGAATATGAAAAAATGCTCATCATCACTAATAATCAGGGAAATGCAAATCAAAACAACAATGAGGTATCATCTCACACCACAGAGACTGGCATATATCCTGAAGAGCAAGAACAACGAGTGCTGGTGTGGATACAGGGAGAAAGGGAGTTTTATCATTGTTGTTGGGAATGTCTACTGGTATAGCTTTTTGGAAAACAATATGGATATACCTCCAAAAACTAGAAACTGAGCTCCCATTTGACCCAGCTGTACTGCTCCTGGGAATATAACCTGGGACCTGAAAAACACAAGCAAAAACACCATCTACACTTCTATATTCATAACAGCACTATTCACAATAGCCAGAATCTGGAAACAACCAGAGTGCCTGAGAACAGACCACTGGCTAAAGAAACTTTGGTACATCTACACAATGGAATACTATGCAGCTGTTAGGAAAAACAAAGTTATGAAATTTGCCTATAAATGGATGGATATGGAGAGGATCGTGGTGACTGAAATTATCCAGAAGAAAAAGACAGATATATAATGACTGCATTTATTTGCCAGACCCAAACGGGAAGAAGATGGCAAAATGACCCCTTCTCCTTCCTACTAGCTTCTTTTATTGTCATAAGCCTGCCAAGGACTTCCAATTCACCCCATCCTGGGCTGGGCTATCTAGAGACAAAGCCAGGGATATTCTTTAATAGATCAGGGCCTGCCTTTCTACATGGGCCCAAAAGACCATATAGGAATGAAAATCATCAGGTGAGCCCTTGGCTCAAGCTTAACAAATGCTGATATGCCCTAGCTGACTTCTGAAATATGAATCTCCCTAGTAGAGGGGGAGAGGGGAGACCAGAAAGCAGTTCAAGATGCAATTTGAACTTCTGAACCAGAAAGCAGTTCAAGATGCAATTTGTTATATCATGAATATATAGCCAGCCAAATCCAACAAAACTCTAAACCTCCACTTTGGTCCATAATCCGTCAGAATAATTCCTTTGCCTTTACCTGTAGAATCAGAGACACGTTTGTTTGCCTGCAGGCACACTGGTATGTCTCTTTGAGGAATGACCACATGTGTATCCCCCATGGAGACCCATGGGGCAAAAAAGAGTATTGCACTGGAGCTAGCTAGATTCATGATAATTTTGTCATATAAAATTATAAGATCAATCCAATCCTGCCAATACCCCTATGCTGTAGAGATTCCTAAGGACAGGAAGCAGCTCTTAACATAGGCTAAATGTTATCAAGAGCCTAGAGCTCATTAGGGCATGTCATCCAACAGTCCTTCACATGAGGGTATGTGCTCTCACACATGGTGTCACATGTTGTCCCTCACATGAGGGCATGTGCTCTTACATGTGTTGGTTTATGCTGTCATTGATGACATCACTGTCACTCACATGATGGTATGTGCTGTTGTTTACGTGATGGCATTGCTGTCACACATGTTATGGCATTACTGTTGCTCATGTGATAGTATGAATTGTTGCTCTCATGATGGTATATGTTGTGTCACACCTAATGATCTGGGCTGTTGCTCACATGATGGCATGTGCTATCACACACATGATGGCATTACTGTTGTTCACTCAGTGTTTTTTGCTCACTCTATGGCAGTGTGAGCCCTCACACACATCATGGTGTGTACTATCATGCATGTGAAGCCATCACTGTCACTCACATGCAGCACATTAGAGCCCTCCCATTGATGTAGATGGACCCCATGAAAGGCTTATGTGAGGCCAGAAGGGGAGAGAGGTGGTCGCTTTCTCCCCAGCCGCCTTTGCCACCCGGGACTCGCTGGGCAGGCTCAGGACTGATAAAGTCTGCTATGAATCCCTGCACGGTATGGGCCTGAGCCCCACCAGCCCCATGAGGTGGCCCTCAAGCCACACCCAATGTCCTCTTGATCTCTAGGCATGGGAGTTGATCCCCACCACCTGAGACTTCTCAGGGATCCATGGACTCAGGCTGGAGCAATGAACTGCTCTTTGGAGGAAAGGAAAGTTAGGCCTTACCCAGGGTTTCCACAGGGTTCTTGTCTTCCTCGCAGAAAAAGAATTTTCAGGAGTCGATGAGCAGTGAAGTAAAATAGATTTTGTTAAGGAGGTTTTAGGACGGAAAGGAGTAGGGAAAGAGAGAGAGAGAGAGAGAGAGAGAGAGAGAGAGAGTACACATCTCAAGAGGGGAGGTGCAGGCTCCCCTCTCCAGAGGCAGAGAGCGAGCCAACCCAGACTGACTTCCAAAGGGGGCTTTTATCCCTTTGGGCTGGAATGCTCTGGAATCTTCTGCTGGGCCATCAAAAGCTGATGGGGGGGCTAAGGGCTGTGTGAAAGAAGGTGGATCTAGCTTCCTCAGGGTCTATTATTGATTAATGGGTCCTATCAAGTCTTCATTCCTGGTTCCAAAAGGTGATAGCCTAATGGCGACCATTCATTGCCATGTAGGGCAAGCCCCTCCTCTCTGCCTGCCTACATCACCATGACATGTGCTGCCACTAAAGTTGATGCCCAGGACATGGGGTCTGTCCTCTTTTTTTTAAATTTTATTGTATCACCAGGTCTGTCTTCTTTTTTTTTTAATTTTATTGTATCACCTTGAGATAGACAATTACAAAGCTGTTCATGAATGGGTTTCAGTCACACAGTGTTCCAGCAACACAGCGTCTGTCTTCACTGGGCAGTTGGGAGAACAGGTTGCCCTGTCCAGCGCCTGCCTCCTAAGGGTCCAGAAGTACACAGCAACAAGGAGAGGGCAGGGTGTGACTGATGTCTGACAGCACTGTGGTCTTCAACTCCCCAACACATGATTCAACGTGCAAACAAACCAGAAAGGCAGTCGAGTCCCAGTAAACAGTCTGCTGACTGTTGGCCCAGCGCTCCAACAGCTGACGCCTCTCCACACAGATTCTACCTTTCCTCACCCCTGCACCTTCGTCACAACCTCGTTTCCTCCCTCACACGGTTCAGGATCCCTCCACCCTTCCCTATTCCAGTCCATTTGTAGACATCATTCCTTCCCACCACTCCTAGCAGGGACCCCAGCTAGCACAGCCGGTCCTCACCAGACCCAGCCATCTTCCCCTCCAGCTGCACCCAGAAAGCTGAGCACTGTTGGATAGGAATCCCGAGCCCACACTCACTGTCAAACTCGCCAACTGCCCCTGTCCTGTTACTCGAGATTTCACTGACCCACTTCCTGAGCTGACATCACTTCTTTCTTATCAAAGCTCCTATACCTCCTGAGTTGACAGATCACTTTGTGTGTTTGTAAAACCAGAAATCATAAGTGAATGTCTCTCTTTCCCATGATCAACTCCAGGCTCCTGGAATTCAGGCCTATATATTCTGTCTCCCATCCAGGGCACTGTTGTGATTCTATCAAAGACCACTTGAGCTGTGCCAATGATCTTATCTACAACATGTTCTAGAATCTTCTTTTAATTTCTTTTTAGAATCTTCCATTTTAAAGAAGCCCTATCTTGACTCACCTTGCCCACTCAGGTTCTTCTGGCTCATTTTCAGCTCTCTTTCATAACAAAATTTATTTTTAAATGGACTTGACACTATCTGTGCGTCTTTATTCATCACTGCACTATTCATGATAGCTAGAATCTGGGAACAACGTAAGTGCCTGAGAATAGAGGACTGGCTAAAGAAACTGTGGTACATCCACACAATGGAATACTATGCAGCTGTCAGAAAAGTCGAAATTATGAAAGTTACCTGCAAATGGATGAACATGGAGACTATCATGCTGAGTGAAATTAGTTGGAAGGAAAGGGACAGATATAGAATTATTGCATTCATTAATGGGATATAAATATATACTAGTGTTTTACTAAATGTGGGAAATGGTAATGTCAGACTAGAACTCACCTTTGAATATACACAAAGAGACTTACATGGAAATGTCTGCAGTGCTAGCCGCAATGTGTAAAAGAAGAGGGAGAGAGTTGCAGAGACAGAGACAGAGAGAGACAGAGAGAGAGAGAAAGAGAGGAAAAGGGAATAGCTGCTATTGAGGCAGCCTGGGGGATAGGCAGGAGGGGGTAAAGAGAGACAGAGAGAAAGGAAAAGGGGGTACCTGCTATTGAGGCAGCCTGGGGTGGGCAGGAGGGGATATGGGTACATTGGTGATGGGAATGGGGCACTGGTGGAGGGATGGGTGCTGAAATACTGTATTACCAAGAACGAATTATGAACACCTTTGTAATTGTATGTCTCACAGTGGTATAATAAAAAAATTTTTAAATAAATGGACTTGAGAGATATTACAGAGACAAGCACTTTCTTTGCATGCAGCTGGCCCTGATTCAATCCCCTGGCACTATATCAGGTCTCCTGAGCCCTGCCAGGAATGACCCTTTAAGCACAGAACCAGGAGTAAACCCTGAGCATTGCTGGGTATAGCCCCAAATCTCTCCAAAAAATTATTTCAAACTATTTTCTTTAAACTAAAATTTTCTTTAAACTAAAATAAAGTTTTATTTAAACTATTTTAAACAACACAGCTGGTAGGGCCTTACACAAGGCCAACCCAGGGTCAATCCCCTCTACCCCATATGATCCCCAGAGCCCTTCTAGGAGTGATCCCTGAGGGCAGAGCAGAAGCCCTGAGCTCTGTGGGGTGTGGTCCAATAAATATTGAATAAATAAACAAATAACCAAATGAAATAAAATGTTTTCCAAATTTACTTGACCTTCTTTATCTCTCAGTCTAAGTCAATCAACTCTCAGTAAATCAAGTCTCTGTAATGGTGCCCCAACCACATTTTAGACGAAGAAGCTGAGAATCCTTCTTATGTCTTGTGCAATCCATACTGATCAGCAGCAAAGTGAGGGCCAGAACTCCTGGTTCTGAACTTCCAATCCTCCAGGACGTGCCTCACACCATAACCGCCCATCCCACCCTATGACCTCACCACTCTGCCTGCCTATCTCCTTATTTCAAACTTCCAAAGGAGACATTCCAATTCACATCTATTTCTCCCCAGTGCACATTTTGTCGGCCTAGGCACCGTGTGCTGAAGACCAGAAGCAATGTGAGCTTGACAACCACATTCTCTACGACTTCCCAGGCTTCCCCACGCTCAGATCAAGGGACTCACAGCTGCATTAGCCCTTGAGTCTGACTCTCAAGACTTGCTTGCTTTTAAGGCTCCTGGTGTGTTAGATATGGCACACATACATGTGTCCTAATACTGCCCTCATGTGCATAAATCACAGGACCTAGCAGAGAAATGAGATTGTATTTTAGGGAGCCAAGTGCATGGGGAGAAATTGGGTGCAGGGAAGGGGAAGCCCAGGTGGGGGAATAGGGCTCCCTAAAATCTAAGCTGGCACTGAGGTTCCACTTGCTGCACTGTTGTCTTGGGGGAAAAAAGTCCTGGGGTGACTGCAGGGAGTTGCACAGGCCAGGAACCTACCATCTGGAGAAGAGAAGCTCCAGCAACATAAATATGAGGAAGAAACAAGACAGCTTTCACCCTGCTAGCCCAGAAGCTTCCACATTGACCTTCCCAAATTCCCTGGACCACTAACAGACAGTTCAGCGTGGGCCGTACAGCCATCCTCTCACAATCCTGCTACTCCTGACCTTTCTGCTTCTGGGCTCCATGTTTTATTCATATTAGCAGCCCCTGGCTTTGCTGGGTTTAGGTGACCAGGTTAAGTAAGGTATTTCCTGATTAAGATGTTTCCCTGGAGGCAGGAAGACAAGCAAAAACAAAGGGTCTGGTGACAGTGTGGAACTATAACACTGGCCCTGGTTCTGCCATCCCTAGGCGAATGCTTCTTGCCTCATGGGCACAAGGTGGCTGCTCTATGTCTCACATCACATCACGTCTAAATTTAGGGAAGGTACTTGTTCATACTATGAGTGAGTCAGATCTCTGGTGACAACACTCAGCTGCAGTGACCAGAGGAACAGCACCATCTCCCACCTAATAGGTTCACTTGGGAAGTTTTTTTCAAGAGGGTAATTCCCAATTGTCAAGCATTTCTTAAGCTTCTGCCTGCATCTCATTTACCAACGTCCCATTGATCAAAGTGAAACTAAGTCCAATAATGATTGCAGGGATGGGAAGAATTTTTAATCATACTTCTCATTAACCATGGTACCCTGAAGAAATTTGCACAGTACTAGTTGTGCCTGAGGCAAACCACTTGGTTCCAAAGAAAGGAACCCTTATTAGGAACAAAGTAATTTCAAATAAGTAATAATATTTTCTTACTCATTTTCATATAAGTAGGAAAATATCTTGGCTTAAATAATTCTGTGTATACACATTTTCTTTGTAAACACATTCTCATTCCTTTTAGGCAAACACCATCTAATGAGAGCACACAGTGTGCTTCTGGGGAAATCAAGCATATTGTCCTATTTAAAACCCAAGTTTGGAATAGTTTGAGATTTGAACAAAACATGGCCTTATTTGGACAATTCTTATCAACTCTTTGGTGTCTTATGTGCCAAGTTCAAAATGTGTGACCTTTATTTCATTTGGTACACTGTGAAGATGCCAGAATTTTAGTCTCAGAAGTCTAAGGTTGCGCCCAATTCTTAAGTCCCACATCTGTGCTGGTTCACAGTCAGATGCTGCTAATTGCTCACAAGGTCTATAAATAAGAATCACAGTGAGTGGCTCGGCAGGGCTGGTGGGAGGATGTCTGGGAAGATGGAGGTGGAGGGGTCGGTGAACGCATCATTTGATGGGAGGCCCTGGAAACTCAGCACATCCATGGCAGTCACCTGGGAGGGCAAGATTTTCAGAGTCTCCTGTTTGGACCTTGACTTCATTTGCTTAGTCCAGATGGTCAGTGAGCTGTGAAGGCCAGCCTGTCTTGACTGCAGTGTCCCTAAGAGTCAGCATGCTTTTCCTGCAAGGCATGGATCAAGTCCTGTCCTCCAGAGGCCAAGGAGCAGTCTTCTCTCCTTCCAACATAGCAGCACAAAGGAAGGTCATCCTGGGGACTCCCAGCACCACAAAAACACCCCTTTGGCCTGATATTAACTCCTTGAATCATAAATCCTTTGGAGGGGCCAAGAATGTGGCTCTAGGGATAGACACATGCCAAGAATGAGGGGGCAGGAGGGCTGCTGTATCCCACCCACAGCACTACCAGGTGTAGCCCTGGTGGCCCCGGATATATGGGTCTTGTACTGCTGGCCCCCAACCTTCACCAGGCCCAAGTACTCCCATCAGATCCTGTGGACTAGTCTGCCTATGGTCCCATAAATTACAAACTTAATAAAATAACCTCTGGAAAATCCCCCTCCAGCACCCTGAATTTGGCTCTCACCTCAGCCCCTTTCAGGATTGGGTTGATGCTCAGAAGTCCAGGGGCAACTGTGTGCCCCAGGACAAAAGGAAAGGATGAGAGGTGGGATAAGGCAAGAACAAACACAGGGAAAGGTCACCTGGAGGCCAGGATTGTCCAGTCACCACTGTGTGATAGCTCAATGAAGACATGACAGCAGTTTGGGGCAGGAGCGGTAGTCCAGTGGGTAGGGTGCTTGTCTTGCAAGCAGCTGACCTGGGTTCGATCCCGGCATCCCATATGGTCCCCTGAGCACCTCCAGGAGTAAATCCTGAGTGCAGAGCCAGGAGTAACCCCTGAGCATTGCTGGGTGTGACTCAAAAAAAAAAAGACATGATATCAGTTTGAAGGGGAAGCCACAGACTACTGTTCACTGCACTTTATGAGACACTCCTGTCCTGCTCTCACAGGCCCAAGAAACTCACTGGTGGAAATTTACCTGAACTACTAAAGCTTTGGCATGCAAGCTAAGCTCACTTCTAAATCTAGAGCAAGAAAGTCAATTTCTGCCTCAAGCCAAAGGTCAGTGATTGAAGGCAGACCCACCGGGTCCCTCAGAGGAAATTCAATTCATATCCACAGGAGGGCAAGCCTCAAAACTCAAGGGGACGACCACGACAATGGTCACTCTGCCATCCTCCAAAGGGGTGTCTCAGTCTAATTCCTTTTCCAGTACTCTTCATTAGGGATTCCAAATGCCTTTGGGTGACTCAGAATTTCCCACTTTTGATTCCATTATACCAATTTCCTGAGACCTTCACCCCAGTTTTGCTCCATGTCCTTGTCCAGATTCTCAGGAATTCAAAGATTCAGGACCTTTGACACCATCTATGGTCTTCACCCTGCCCTGCCACATCCAGGAGCCATGGTTCTGTTTGCAATCTAGGGATGCTCAGTGCACAGTGAGAAGGTCAAAACTATGAGCATGTACCATGGTTACCAATTACACTCAGACACCTGTTTATGTGAGGCTGATGAGAGAGTGTCTGTGCATGAGCAAATCAGCTCAAAGGAGACACGACATGCAAACTCTCCCATAGGAGCCGAAACTTTCCCCAATCCCTTGGAACTTGGAGGTGGGGGTGCTTCATAGATTATTTGGGAGAGTTATTAACCCTGGATTCAGGAATTAAACATGGGTTTCACTATGAATGCATACCCAATCTCCCGTCTTTTTTTTTCTTGAATAAATCCACTTGTTGGAATAATTGGCTATTTTTTAATTTTTTTTTAATTTTTTATTTTTACAATTACAAAGATATACAATTAAAAAGGTCATATTTGGGTTTTGGTAATTGGCTATTTTTAAGGTCAAAGAATCAACTAAGTCTTATGTATGTGGAGGCCGGGGTGATAGTACAACAGGTAGGTCACTTGCCTTGCATGTACTAAGCAGGGTTTAATCCTGGGCTCCCATATGATCCTCTGAGCACCGCTAGGAGTAATTCCTGAGTGCAGAGCCAGGAGTAACCCTTGAGTACTGCTGGATGTGTCCCAAAAGCCAAAAAAAATCTTGTGTATTAAAGTAAGATTGTGGTTATGGTTTTAATGAAAATGTATATTCCCTACAAGGGCAAGATCCTGGGTTCAGTCCAAAGCATCACATGCCCCAACCATAGCCCAGTGTCTACTGGGGTGGCCCTGGTGGCCCATTAGCATCACTGAAGGTGACTCAGCCTCCGAGCACTACCAAGTGTGGTCCCCACAACGTGGAAAACTGAAGGAAGAAAGTGTGCATCACCAAAAAAGTTCCAAAATAACCAGGGACAGAACAGCAGCAAACACTCAGGTAGGCACAGGTTCAAACATCACTAAGGACAAGAAGACCAAAGCAGGCAAAGACTTTTGCCTCCCACTGTGACCCTGTCACTATCTCCCCTGCTGCAGAGTTCCCCACCACTAATGAGTTTGTTGCCAAATCACTGTTACGATCAGAGATGGTCTCTGAAGAGGCAGAATGAGAGCCAGTGTTCCTCAGGTTGGGGTGTCAGGGGAGAAAGTGGCTGCAGGCAGGATCTAATTGGCCCTAGGCTAGTCACCTGGCAACAATGCAAAATGATGCCCACAGCTGGGTGAAAAGCTTTGAAGCATGTGTGCATACAGAGACATTTGTTTGATCGTTGCACTATTTGCCCAGATGAGCAAACCAGTGGCTTGAATAAATTGGTTTTGAGAACTTTTCTGATCCAAGCAGTAAAGTTATTCATTGACTTACAGTCTTATCTATCTGGGGAAGAGTATCCCAGAGCAATTGAATAAAGTCATATTGACACAGGAGAAGTACCAGGTCTCCGTTCAGTGGCTGAGGCCCTCACAATCAGGGCGTCTCCATCAGCAGCATTGGTCTTTTCCAGTGTCTCGGAGCTGATAGGGGTCCTGAGAACAGGATGATTGAGAGCTCATAGGGATGGTCATTTTCCTTGTCTGAGACAGCCCTGGCACCCTGAAGACCTGTGTTGATCACAGCACCATGCAATATCTGTCATCCCGATCCAAGGTGAGACTATCTCTGTGGACACTTGGTTTTTGCTTGTTTGTTTTGTTTTGTTTTTGTTTTGGTGGGGGGGGTTTTTGCCTCTTGGGTCATACCCAACAATTCTCAGGAATTACTCCTGGCTCTGCACTCAGGAATTACTCCTAGTGGTGCTTGGGAGACCATATGGGATGGTGGAGATCCAACCTGGGTCATCCATGTGCAACGTAAATATCTAACCCACCGTGCTATTGCTCCTACCCCAGACATTTGTAACAAAGAATGTCTCTTAAGACCTTCAGGTATCAGTGGAGAAAAGCCAGGTAACACCAGGAAATGGCATTTGACAACTGGAGTGGGTGGAGCTTCTGGATCACCTTCCACATGCCCTTTTTCATACTTGGTTCCAACTATTAAATGGCAATTCCTGAGTATAAAATTACATGTCCAACATTTTTAGAAAACAATATAGACTTTTCAAAACACTAGTAATTTAGCTTTCATATAACCCAGCAATTCTACCTCTAGGCACCTATCCCAAGGGCCCTAAAACTCAATTTAGAAAAGATATTTGCATTCCTAAGTTCATTGCAGCATTGTTAACAACAGCCCACATATCTGGAAACAACACAAGTGCACAAGAACAGATATTAGATAAAGGAGCTGTGGTACATATACATAGTGGAATAGTACACAGCTGTAAAAAGAAATCATGAGATTTTTCTGCCACAGAAATGGAGCTGGAGAGAGTCATGCTGAGATAAAATATTTAGGAGTGGAACTGACACTTAATGATATCTCTTATATATGGGATATGAGTAAATGGATTAGGAGATTAACAAATGCCCAAAGGCAACAGAAACTGAGAACTTGTCTTCAGTAAGAAGTTTACCACAGGAATGGGTTGGGGGTGAGGGATCCAGGACAACAGTGGAGGGAAGCTGACACCTGGGTGGGGGGCAGGTCCTAGAACAGCTTATGTACTAAATTCTATTAACAGTTTATGAACCATGAGGTCCAAAAAAATTCAGTTTAACCATGGATGTATTTGGAAAAACATGAATGAGTAAAGGCAATCCATTAGAGTTGATAACAGATTAAATTTTAACTCCACCATTTACCTTTAAGTTGTCTCTCCTTTCTTGGTTTTGTCATAATTTCCTCATGTCTAATCCTCCTATCCAAGGGCCAACAGATTAAAGAAAATGTGGGCCAATGGAGTTCCGGAGGGCAGTGAATGGCTCGGCCAGCCCCTGTCTGTGTCCAACATAGCTCACATATGTGGGGGGGCACGCTGGCCGGACTTGGAATGGGGATTTGGGCCCCTCCATCCATTCCTCCACCTCCATGTCTGCAGGCATGGCTGCAAGCTCCCAGCCACCACAGCCAACGGCAGGAAGAGAGACGCTCCCAACCCACAGCTGAGCTGGTATGTGTCCACTCTGCAGATGCCCGACAATCTTAGACAATAATGGAAGTTAGGACCAGGTCCTTCCCAGGATCTTTCACATGTATACACTGTAATGATCATTCTAGTTGCAACAAACTGGGGAGGTTATGGGGAATAGATAGGGAATTACAATGTCACACTAGAACTCACTATTGAATATACACATAGAGACATCATAAACCGTTAATATCTGTAGGGCAAGCCACAAAGCGTTAGAGAATAGAGAGAGAAATACAGAGACAGAGACAGAGAGATAGAGAAAGAAAAGGTGCCTGCAATAAGGGCAAGCTGGGGTTGAGTGGGGGGGTGAGTATATGGATGTTGGTGGAGGGAATGGGGCACTGGTAGAGGGATGGGTGCTGGAACATTGTATGACAGAGACCCAATTACGCACATCCTTGTAACTGTATATCTCACAGTGGTATAATAAAAATTAAGGGGGAGGGATAAAATGTAGTTACTCCTAAAAAGTGTATGCTGATTTATTAATGAATAACATGGCATGTAATTCAGCTTACTATGATTCAGCAAAACAAATAAAAAAGAAAAGTTTACTTCATAAAAAATTATAAAATGAAGCAATATTACTCAATTGCTGAGTTTAGGTGTCAAGTGCATGAATGAAGGTGTTCTTCCCACAGTCCCATAAATTTAAAACCTTTTAAATACTAACCTGGCTGAGGGGGGGGGGTTGGGGCAGTGAATTATGGGTGTAGGCATTGCTGCAGGAGGAAGTGAGATTATCTATAGATGGATTTTTCCCTCCCTCCTAGAAGCTAGAAATTAAAAATATATTTGTGAGATAAGCTATGAAATCATCCAGGATGAATCAGAGAAGACCTTTGCAGAATCATGTTAAAACAGCATAGCTTCAGGTCAAAGCAATCCAAGACTAAAGGTTTTAAGGGAAAAGAATTAAAGAATAAGCTCATCAATGGCAGCATAGACATGAGAACCTCAGAGAAACAGACACTGGCAGTGAGCAACCACGCTCCATCCAAAAAACAGGATTCCAGGTCAAACGGGTTTTGAATGAGATGGTCCTACTAGCAAGGGAGCCCTTATTACAGACATGAATTCATAAGCTGTCAGGCTCAGAAGCTATTAAACTTTCAGGATCACATAATTAAAACCCTTTTGCTTAGACTCCATGCTCCGTGAAAGACCCCCCAAAGTGCTGGTCTCTGGGGACAGAATACATTTCCGGGGAGTCTGAAGTATCCAAGCTCTCAACAGTTCTAGTTCTTGTGATAAATTTTATAATTGGCATTCTGACTCGACACATCAGACTATCTGAATGCATCCTTTCCTGAGAGAGGGACCCACAACTGGTCTACAATCGATTGCAGTTATGAACCTACAAGACAGAAAGCCAGAACTTGAACAGTGTAGAACTCAGCCAGATATAGTGACTTCTAATAAAATCCCAACCATGTAATTTATCTTTTCTAAGCAATAAGACTTGTATTATTGTCGGAAATGGCAATGCTATGCTATAACTGAGTATTTAAAGTAGATAAAGGAGCATGCATTATAACCACTCAAGTTTATGTATTGCAAACCACAACATAACATAAAAAGAGGAAAGAGAGAGAGAGAGAGAGAGAGAGAGAGAGAGAGGGAAAAGTGCTGCCATAGAGGCAAGCGGGGGGTGGATAGGGGAGGGAAACTGGGACATTGCTGTTGGGAAATGTGCACGGGTGGAGGGGTGGGTACTGCAACAATGTATAACTGAAACCCAATCATGAACAGTTTTGAAAATGTCTATCTCATAATTATATAATTTAATAAATTGCATTACTATATATCTACTCACAAAACCATGTTATTTTTAAGGGAAAACATTCTGACTTCTAAACTGCCAACTTAGGGCCAGAAGATAAAATTGCAGATAAGATACTTTCCTTGCAGGCAGCTGACCCTGGTTCCATTCCCAGCTCCTAAGAACTTCCAGAATTGATATCTGAGCACAGAGCCAAGATCTAGCCATAATCACTTCCAGGAGTGGCAATTTTTTTTCAAAAAGACACTAATAATCTAACTAATTCATTCATACCCACTTGGAACAGTGGATAAAGAACTGGTCCAGATCGAGATGATATCGAGTGCCTTGTAGGAAAGCCCTCACCCTGGCCATGCCACCTCCAAACACACAGAGATACTTGATCACTTCACTTTATCGCTTGAATCCCGTTATTAATCGATTTGCTCAAGCGGGTGCCAGTAACATTTCCATTGGACCCTATCACGTGCCAATGTAGCCCAATGGCATCTGGTTGATTCAGGAATATGAAGAGCCTCAAACCGTTCCTTCAGGGTCTTGACAAGGATGTCTGACCATCTTGTAGGTGGGCAGCCACGTGATCTTTTGACATCCTGTGGGATCCAGTCGGTAACAGCTCTAGTCCAGCGTTTGTCTCCAAATCGCATTACATGTCCAGCCCATCTGATTTTTTGATGCCTTGGCAAACGAGACAGCGTCCCTGATTCTGGAATAGTGACAGAGGTCGGAGCCCCGGATTCCTTCTTTCACTTGAGTGAGGCGTGATATTCCAAGCACAGCTCTTTCGATTCCTCTCTGGGAGACCCAAATAGCATTCTCATCCCCTGCTTTCATAGGGCCCAGGTCTCTGAGGCGTATGTTAACGCAGGGAGAGCAGTAGAGTCAAAGAGATGTGCCCAGAGCCCGAGGTTCTTTGTCCTTTTTAGCTATTTCTTCGATGCCTTTGAAGGCATTCCATGCCGCTCTCTTCCTCCTGCGCAGCTCAGGTTTTAGGTCATTCATCATGTTGACTTCTCGACCTAGGTACACATAACTGCTGCATTCAGAGATGTCTGTTCCATTGAGAATGAATGGGGCCTAGTTCATTTTTCATAAACACAGTTTTCTTTAGATTCAGCTGTAGACCTATCTTTCCACATTCTCAGTCGAAGTCAGCCAGCATTTGTGCCGCATGATTACAGAAATACTACATAAAATAAATAAATTTTGCAAAATTCAAAATACATAGCTCTTCCAAGCCAAAAAACCACTTTAAGTACCAGAAGCATTGTTGTGAGTCTTAATGGCAACTGTATGTCTATAGTAGTAACTAAATCAGATTCGTGCCTACAGATTGAAACGTCAAAGCCCTCAGGAATTGAGGCCCAGGAGCCACAGATGAGGTGGACCTAAGCTTTTGAATAGTAGTCACTGTATCACTGTATCACTATCTTCCCATTCATCATCGATTTGCTCGAGTGGGCACCAGTAACATATCCATATGACCTGTCTCATGGTAGTAGAGCCCAAGGGCACCTGCTTGCTCCAGGAACATAAAGAGCCTCAAAACCATTCCATCAGGTCATGGGAATGAGGTCTGTAATTGTTACTGGTATCTGGCATATCAAATATGACATGGGTAGCTTGCCAGGTTCTGCCGTGCAGGTAGCATACTCTTGTAGTCATCTCAAAATCCAGCATTTATTGATGAACCGGCGCAGCCTCAAGCGGCCACGCGAGACAGGCTGTGATAGGCTGGTCTGCTGGGTGGAGTTCTGACGAGGGGGAAGTCCAGATGTAGAAAATGGAGGTCCTCATGGAGTGGGGGGTCGTCTGGCTTGTTGTGAGGCTCTGCTGGGGTGGCGGGCCAGGGCTAGAACCTGCCATCCCTCCCGGGCGCCTCATGAGCTGCTGGGCACAGTGAGAGCCAGTAGCAGCTCTTCCCCATGTCTGTCTCTGAATAGTAGTCAGTAAGCAGTAAAGATCTCTTCCCTCCTCTGAAGTGAAATTCTAAATGCCTTATCCATTGATCAATGTCCATTGCCTTAAGCAACAGAACCACCTCGGCTGAACTGCCTGAGAATATAAAATGAGAATTATTAAATTGCATATACATATTTCAAAATGTAGACAAGATGTCAATGTAAATTTTGGCCCTGAATTCCCTCTGTGACCCCCTAAAAGGAAACTATAAAATTCCTTAGAGATGTCTCTGCAACTCAGGACACAAAATATCAAAATATCAGTATTGAAAATAGTTTTTTGTTACAGGGCCTGAGTGATAGGACAGGGGGTAAGGTACTTGTTTTGCACATGATTGACCCAGGTTTGGTCCCTGCAACCCATGTAGTTATTACTAAAGACATAGTCCAAATTAAGAAGCCTTATTCTCTAGGAAATCATCAGATGCAATAAATAGCTATTTCAAAGGGAATCACACAATATATATCAGCATATGTTTAACTCTAAAGTAAGTTTATGGGCCAGAGAGATTACAGTGGATAAGGCACTAACCAGCACCCAACATGATTCCCTGAGACCTCCCCAAGCACCACCAAAAACAGACTTACAAAAAATAGTTGAAGAAAAAACCACTACATCAGGAGGTTAAAAAGATTAGAGCTAGTCTCAAACGAGGCTGGGGAAGCTGGAACTCTGCTTTCCCCAGGCTCAGCTGACCATGGGGCTCCCAGGAGGACAGATGGGTTTTGGGAGGGGCCCATCACCTCTGGGGGGTCCCGGAAGCAGCCGGATGAGACTTCGCCCACCACACTAGCTGCCACCTTCGCTGTCTGGATGCTGGAATGCTACCTCAAGACCAGATTAACAGAGCAAAACGAGTTTGAGCCCAGGTAGCCAGCTCCCAGAAGTGGGAATCACTGGGAATTCATCAGATGGAGTCAGGGGTCGGACATTCCCCCATCCATTTTGTCAAGCCTGGTGGCCCCGCCCAGGAGCTGCCCTGGGGCGACCAGTCATAGCATGCAGTCTCAAATGTGGCTGGGGAAGCTGGAACTCCGCTTTCCCCAGGCTCAACTGACCATGGGGCTCCCAGGAGGACAGATGGGTTTTGGGAGTGGGCCCATCACCTCTGGGGGGTCCCAAAGCAGCCGGATGAGACTCACCCACCACACTAGCCGCCACCTTCGCTGTCCAGATGCTGACTATGAAGCCCCTAAGTCACGCAGCCACAAGTGGCCGCACTGTCCATCAAACTAGTGGAAACAGTTATGTCCTTTAATGTACTGCATTCTACGATGTGCAGGAAAGTTTGGCGGGAGAGAGAGATAGAAAGGAGAGAAAAGACATACAGAACCCGCCAAGTAGTTGAGGTGTGGGGGGGAGGGAGGTGGGGACATTGGTGATGGGAGATGGGTTCGGGTGGAGGGATAGGTGTTGGAACACTGTAGAACCAAAACTCTACATGAGCATCTTGCAATTGTATGTCTAAAAGTGGTGTAATAAAATTTGGGAAAAGAAAAAAAAAAGATTAGAGCTACCCAAAAAGAGAATTAGTAAACTCGAAAACAGAGCTGGAGTCATCTCCAAAATGAAACAAAAAATAAATAATTAAAAACTAAAAGTAAAAAACAAATAATGATAAGTTTCAAATAAAACATAAAAGGGTGTTTAGGGGCTTGAAATATGGTAGAGCATTAAGGCACTTGTCTTGTGTCTCTTCCCTCCAGCAAGTGATCCCTGAGCACACACACACAAGTGGGGCCCCCAGAAAAGGTATTTTTGTGTCAGTTCAAAGAACAAATGTAACTGCTAGAATATGCAAGCTACAAATAATAAGAACCAGCCATCATTATGGGGAAATTGATGATTTTATGGCCTAGTAAATAACAATATTTCTACAATTTATGTCTATGCTTGCTTATTGTGGCATTGGAGCTACACCCAGCTGAGCTCAGGATTTACTCCTGACTGTGCTCATGGATCACTCCCAGGTGTTCAGGGGATCATATATAGTGCCAGGAGCTGGAACCAGGGTCAGTCATGTGCAAAAAGTGCTTTTACCCCTGTATTATCTCTCCATACTTTCACAAAAAAAGTTAATTTGTTTTTCACTTTATGGGTCACACCTGGCTCTCCTCAGGGGTTACTCCTGGCTCTGCACTCAGGAATTACTCCTAGTGTTTGTTGCTCAGGGGACCACATTGGATGCTGGGGATCAAACCCTGGTGTGCAAGGCAAATGCCTTACCTACAGTACTATTGCTCTCACCCATCTCAACAACTTTTTAAACATCAAAAATATATAGGGGAGAGAAGAAAGAGAGAGAAATGGAAAGAAATAAAGAAGCTGCCATGGAGGAGGGCTGGGGAGGGGAGGGAACCGGGGGGGCGTTGGTGGTGGGAGATGGGCACTGGTGGCGGGATGGATGCTGCAACACTGTATGACCAAAACCCAAATATGAACTTTTTAATTGTATATCTTTGTAATTGTAAAAATAAAAAATTTAAAATAAATAAATAAATAAAAGTTGGAAAAAAGAGATAAAAATAAAATAAAAATAAAAAAAATACATAGGGGAGAGAAGAAGGAGGAGGAGGAGAAGGAAGAGGAGGAGGAGGAGGAGGAGGAAGAAGAGAAAGAAAGAGGAGGAGGAGAAGGAGAAGGAGAAGGAAAGAAGAAGAAGAAGAAGAAGAAGAAGAAGAAGAAGAAGAAGAAGAAGAGGAGAAGAAGAAGAAGAAGAAGAAGAAGAAGAAGAAGAAGAAGAAGAAGAAGAAGGAAGAGGAGGAAGAGGAAGAGGAAGAGGAGGAAGAGGAAGAGGAGGAAGATTTGGAGGAGGAAAACAACAAAAACAACAGCAGCAACATTTTATGACTGAAATCAACTTTACAACTGTATCTCTTTGCAACTATATCTCACAGCAATGCAAAAAAAACCCTCTTATTTTAAGTTGATCAAAATTTAAATTTCATGAATGGTAAGATACTACATTGAATAAAAATAAAAAGCAATAGATTAGGACATCTTTTGCAGTTTCATATAAGCAACAGAAATTAATACACAGAGTTTCCACAAACCACTAACAGAAAGACAATACAAAAGAACAAAGCATAAGAAAAAGTGACAAAGGCAGATGGCATGAAAATGCAATAAATATGAAGCAGTGTTCATTCTTGCTGCTCACCAGAGACACAGAAATTTCTTGCTGCTCACCAGAGACACAGAAATTAATGAGATATAATTGCACAGTATGAAGCGTCAGTAAAAACATAATGAAGCATGAAGTGGCAGCTCTGGATGTGGGTAAGAACAAGTGTTGGTAAGAACATAGTGAAACAGCATGTTGTCTAGAGCCAACAAGGGGGTGAAGGCCCCTTTGAGAGAGCAATTTAACAGAGATCAGTAAAATTTACACTGATAATTTTGTTCTGGGATCATGCTAGAGATATTTTCCCATGCACTCACTAGGAGCATTTTTAGGCAGCTTAATAAATTAGACCAAATCTAAATGTTCATCAAAAAATAGAATGTCTAGATTAATTGTGGCATATCCAGACACAAATTACTGTTGAAACTGTTCAAAGGAATGAGCTAAATTGACGTATGTCAATATGGATAACGACCAAATGTGAAATGATCACTGAACAGAGAAAGGCTATCAAAACTCAAATTGTTTAAAAGAGCGGCTGCAGTTAGATCGTTAGAGTACATACATTCTAATTACATTTATGAAATGCTTGAAAAACACAACTCAATACAAATACAGTCTGTGAATAAACACGGAATGAAAGCATTTACCGAAAGGCGTCACAGGGAACGGATGTGAAGGAGAGCCACAGATGGGGTCTCAATCTTACCTTTGCTTCTGTCTTTGGAGTATTCCAACAACAAGAATGGAAACTGTGCTTGTTCATTCCAAAGGCGAGGCTGATTGCTATGTGGTAAATGGTCTTCACATTTTTCTAAATTTTGTTCTTCCTAACTTCACATAAAATAACAAGAAGGGAAGGTAAAAACTGCAGTGGGCTATTTCCAAAAGTACTTTATAAAAGATTTGCTTTTTTAAGGTCCAATGGAGCTCATCCAATGGTCTGTCCAGCCTTTGTTTCATCAAAATAAAGCATGTGGCTCAACTTTCTTCTTGGAATTGAGAACATTGCCTGAGAAAACTCTTCTTCCCCCACCCGAAAGTGATTTATCTCATCAAGGAAATGCTGGGCTTGTAAGAGGGGCAGAAGGGGCCCCAGGGATGACAAGTTAAGATATTCTGATGAATCGCTGCTCCATCTCCGTGAGCTCCCTCACTCTCATGTTTGTGTGAGAAAGGAGTTTCCAATCAATTATTCAGGACAAAGCTTCTATCTGTTCCAAAAAGGGCTGCATTTGGAACCAAGCTCATATTCATAATCATATAGAACCTCCTGCAAGCAGCATTAGAGCTAATTGGTGCCTTGACCGGGACCTGGAGCACAAAGCCTATTTCAATGCAGTCAATATTCACAAGGTAAGAAAACATGAGTGGCATGGAGCAGAATAAGCAAGATATAGATTTCCACTTACAAATCAGCATGGTGCTAAGGGATTTCCCCTCAATGGACCCCAGAAGAGTAAGACAAGCCCTCCAGGTAAGAACCTGAACTTCAACCAGCCCCTACTCTCATTGCCTTCCCCATCCTCCTGTTCCATCTTATATGCCCAAGACATCAGCCCACAAGAGAGTTTTACCCATGGCAGGGAGTGGTGGGAATGAAGATAGTTCCTAAGGGTCCAGATGGAACAATACTGCCTATGTCAAAACTGAATGGAAAATGTGTTGCTGGAAAGTCAAGGCTGATATTTCTCTGCTCTTTGCCTTCTTGTCTCTGCCTGCAAATTGCCCCTGGTAAAGGCTCCCAGGCCTTTTCAAACCCCCAGAGTCTAATACAAGATTGAGATGCTGTGGCAGAAACTCTGCCATCCCTGATAACATAAGAGACCAGTGACTTAAAAGAGCTAAATTTCAGCTCCATATGGAATCTTCTTTCCAGGACTCAGTCTTCATTCGCAAACTGGGATGATAATAGTCCCCCAAGCACCTCCGCTTCTATTATCTTTTAGTCAATGTGTATATTTTTTCCTTTTTTCTTTTTTAATTAAAACACCATGATTTACAGATTTCTTTGCAGTACTGTTTTTATTTGAACAATAAACACAAGCATTTATTGTTCAACACCAGTCCCACCACCAGTGTGCCCCTACCGCCACAAAATGCTACCTCTCCCCACCCATTCCCTATCCCCACACTAGCTCCCATAGCTGGCTGCAACCACATTGATCATTGCAACATATATATGGGAAAGGTCCTGGCATAAACCTGACCCTTAACTGGGTGGTTTTGTTAACATGGCATACAGCTGCTTCGAGCACACTACAGGAAGAAGCTATAGTAGTGTTTCTGGTCATCCTTCTCTGAGTTACTGATCAGTCCTGGTTCATGGTCAGTTGTGACTGGCATCTGTGCAGCTCATAGTTATGCCCACTACATGGAAGGTGGAGGCAGGAGGATGCAAGTAGGGGCCTCAATCCCCCACTCCAAGCCCTGTTGCCATGCCCATGGCAACCTGTGTATTTGCTGGTCCTAGAAGCGATGATGAATCTGGCCAGTGAAGCAGCCAGTTTCTCACTCTCTTTATTTCCTGGGCAGCTTTCCATGGGCAGGAGCTGTAGCAGAGGTGCAGCTGGTCATTCGCCTGGGTTACTGATCAGACCTGGTAGTTGGTTGGTTGTAGGGGAGGGGCCTCAATCCCCCCAAGCCAAGCTCGCTTGCCTACAACAACCCAGGGGTTTGCTGGCCCTAGAAGCAATAATGAAGTTGACCAGGGATGGAACCAGTTTCCCCCATCACCGCTGC
This sequence comes from Cryptotis parvus, assembly GCA_021461705.1. NCBI lineage: Eukaryota > Metazoa > Chordata > Mammalia > Eulipotyphla > Soricidae > Cryptotis > Cryptotis parvus. Next base: position 64,069 of record JAJIBD010001551.1, on the reverse strand, counting down.
ATGGGCTGCTCTCTGTAGGCAGGAGTCAACGTATATATTGAAGGACCTATAAAACAGATGAAACAAGAACCACACAGATGGCATAATGGGCTGGAGCACAAGCCTTGTCTGCAGGAGCCACAGGTTTAATCCCCAGTATTACAAACACTTTGGCAGCTGAGCTGTGAGCACTGAGTGAGGAGTATCCCTTAGGTGTGGCCAAACACACAAAAAATAGTGAGCCAGTGATAAAATATTTTTTTTTTAAATAGTGAGTAAGATCTTTGCCTTGCAAACTGATGTTTCAAGCTTGATTCCTGGCACCATATATGACCCCTTCGCAGAACAGTTAACAAGAAGGTCCTGTGCTAGCACACTGGGAATGCACCCAAACCTCAGCACTGACTCCAATGCTTCATATCATGATGAAAAAGGGAATCAGGGTCTCTTTTCTAGGTCACAGACAATGCACAAGGCTGGCTCTGCCTGGTGATGAGACCATGGGGACAGAATGCTCCTATCCCCAATCCAGCCAGTTCTCTCTCCCCAACAAGCCAAACAAAACCCCTCACATTCCCTGCAGCCACTCTATCTCTGACACCTCCAGCCCACAGACCAGCCTAGCATATTGCCCTCAGACCCCCAGCACACTCTGCCCCACCCCCAACCCCAAAGCCGCACATTCCCAAGCTGTCCTCAGAGGACATGACTTTTATTGCTCCCTACATAATCATCACCTTCATACACACACTTCAACCCTGTGTCCTTTCCATACTCTAGAAGGCATGGCTGAGTCCAAGACCCAGTCATGCACTTTAGACATTACACTGTATTTGTATGAAGGGGTCTCAGGTTACAGGAATTATTGTGGCTATTGATAACCTTTGAGCCTGACAAATAAAGCTTGTGAGAACTAAGGCAATCATGAATGTGTTGCCTGGTTGCCCTCTGGTTTTCAGCACACGAGTTCCTGCTAATTCAATAGCAAGAGTGCATTTCCTCTCCAGAGTCTAACAGCATAAAATGTGATTTCCGGCAGCTTATCCATGATAACATAGTCCCACCACAACCCAACAGTTCAATGTTCCTGTGGCTATAACACTTTTAACCAATCTCCAGGAACTTTCTCCTGGCTTTGAAATAGAGACATTGATTCCCAGCTTTGTGTAAAAACAGGAGGAATGGAATGGGTTACCTTTCCCTACAGCATGCTCCATTGTCTATCCGCTCTGTGACCCTTGCAAGTGACTTGACCTTGACCCCTCAGTGCCCGTTTCCTCCCTTACAAAGGAAGCATAATAGAGTCACCCAATGACTGTTATGAGATTTGCAAGCCATTGTGCTTCCACTCAAGTATTCAGCACCAGACCCGGCACCAGGCGAGTATCAACTTAATCTGTTGCCCATATTGGGGTAATTCTGAGAGCAAAGTGAACACCAATGAAAACACAGAGACACGGTATGATCTGGGACATCGGCTCTACCTTGTCAACACACATCAGTCAGGATGATGACCGTAAAATTCTTCATAGATGAACAGCAAGTCCCAACCTACGAACAGATGCTTATCAAATCCATGTTACAGGATGATTAAGAGCAGTTGAGGCAATCTACATAAACGCCTGGCACAGAGAAATCAATCAATAAATAGGAAGGGGGGTTAAGATTATTTTTATGGCTCCTAGCCCAAAGTTCATTTCCTTCAAGATGTGCCTCCTCTGACGTCATAAATAGGGGAATCCAGCATACTGAGGGCTTTGTATCCAAGTAACCAGTGGGTAATTGGAGAGGGGAGGTACAGCTGTGTAGTCAATCCGAGTCCTTTCTTGGCTCCAGATGATGAATAGAAATGATATGAAAATTAAAAAGCCATTAGGCTATTAAAAATAGCTTCTAAGAACAATCTCCCAATAAATTATTTTCATGCTTAAAAACTCAACTGGAAAGAATATAAATGATAATACCGGCCATCTGAAAAGTCAATAACCAGATATAATGGTCAATTTCTCTGATATTATTGTCTAATTAGGCAATTTTGCTTTTAGTCGTGATTGCATTTAACTGAATCAGTATACTCTAAAGTGATGTAGAATGAATTTCTCTCAAGTTAAAGAGAAAAAATAGAATGAGTATGAGGAAGATCAGGCTCTGATCTATGTTCTGCACTCCACTGGCTGACTTTGCAAAGCACAATTCAAGAACTAGAAGAGAACTTGTGCAGTGAGTCAGGGGCTCAGCACACACTCAGACCCCAGGCTTTGGTGAGTATGGCCACTGCAGGTTTGCGTGCCTGCACAAGAGGATCAGCAAACTGTCCTTAATGGCCTCTCACACACAGAAGCAAGAGATACTGAGAGGCTCGCTCTCTCAACTAAGTGATTTTCAGGCTTTGGGGAGCTTTTCAAAATTCCAATGTCCAAAATTCCAATGTCCTCTGACCTATCCTTTCAGAATCATTGGGAATGGGCCACCAGTTTCAGTACTCTTTATGGTACCCAAGAGATTCTATTGTGCACCCAAAGCAGACAGCTTCGGTCCTGGGTGATTCCTAAAGCATCTACAAGCACAGTCTATATCCTCCGGTGCAGAGGAGTGATTGCACTAGCAACGTGACTCACATTGGCACCTGCCCTACCATGGCAATGAGGCTGGTGTTCTGCCCTTCTGTCCATTTCCCTGAACATCCCAGGTGCTTCCTGACTCCGCCTTGGCTATGTCTCACAAGCCTCCTGACTCGACTCCCAGATTCCACCCGTGAGCCCCTCTCAGCTCTTCTCTACATGGCAGCCTAAGGGAATTTTCTAGAATAGATGTTCTAGCCAAGGTTCTGAAGCTACTGTCCTTCAGATCTCTCTTACTGGTTCAGCAACATGTTTACAGAGTCTCTAGTCCAAAAGGATCACCTACCAGTCCTACTTTGTTAGGATCAAGCCAGTTCATAAGCATTTGTGTCCTAACCATGTAACCGTCATTGGATAAAACAAATACACAGAAGTGAGAAGATCTATTTTGTATAAGATTCATGTTATCCAACTCAGGTAATGATGTCTACGACACCATTCCCAATTATATTATGCAATAAGCAATATAATTAGTGCTTGCTAAAGGAGCAGGCATGAGGAGTGGGTGGAAATGAGAGTCTTTGGTGGCAGTAAGGGCACTTTGGTGCAGGAATGATGTGGGATTATTGAATATTTGAAACAACTGTACTATGAACAACTTTGTAAGTCACAGTGTTTAAATAAAGTTTTTTTAAAAAGGACAAAATAAAACAAAACAAAGATTCATGTTATCATTCCTGCATCCATGGTGGGTGGGCACCAGTTGGATCATGCACAGTTCCAGGACTGTGGGTTGAGATTAGACCCTGCCACCCTCATTTCCTGTTCCACATCAATTCAGGCTTTTGATCACAGTCACTGCCAGCCCTAATGATTGGGTGCTGTGTTTCCCTCGGGTGTAATCATGCTGCTCAATCCTGTCTGAATAATATTTACATAATCACACCATCGTGAGTGCTGCCTGTGAGCTCTCTGCCGCTCTCTGCAACCTTTTGTGAAGGCCTAGGAAATTTGTCTGTGATTTCAGAAGAGAATGTAAGGATGACAAATCCGCAGATATAAAGTAATGTGCGGGTGGGAAAGAAAAGGGCAACTATGTCAACCACTAAATGAATGAATCAGGAAGTAGCTGTAGAGAAGACTGTGCCATTAGAAGAGCACTTGCTTTGCACATGGCTGATGTACCATTGTAGGGCGCTTGTTTTACACATGGCTGAGCTGGACTTATCCCTGGCACCCACATGACCCCCCAACCCCTGTCAGGAGTGATCCCTGAGCACAGAGCAAGAATTAAGATTAATTCTTGAAAGGCCATTGCATTAACCACTTAATGGTCTTGCATATGGCCGACACTAATTTAAACTCCAGCACCAAATTGTCCCCCTTACCTCATATTAGGTACAGCCTGGGGGTGTTGTCTGAGTGTTCCCCACTGGGGGTGGCTCAGGCCATCTTCACTGATGGCTCTAAGCAGCACATACTCGGGAGGGAACCCTGGGTTTCCTGAGCCCCACTTGCAAAACCCTACCCCCAAAAAAATTTTGTAGATAGCTCTAGGGGCCTAATGGGTAGTTTGAGCAATTTTGAGCTGTACATAAAAGGAATCCTTTAGAATGGGGGAAAATATTTTTATTTTTTGGGGAAAATCTAGAGAATTTTATTCTAAGTTTTCCTGCAAGTCGATAGAGAAATGAAAACCTGGAAATTGGGGCCAGAGCGACAGTACAGTGGGTAGGGCATTTGCTGAATTTGATCCCCAACATCTGATAGCGTCCTCTGAGCACCACCAGGAGTAATTCCTGAGTGCAGAGTCAGAAAGAAAAGAAAACTTGGAAATCACTGAAGGTCCCATAGAAAGCATAAGGCTGGAGATAGCACAACTCAAGACAAACAAGCCTTGCATATTCTTCCCTAGAGAAACACCCCCTTGCCCCGCCTCACTTCCCTCGTCTCTCTCCCTGTTGCTCTCTTAACAGTGATGTTTCCTCATGAGCCAGGCCTGGGCTCCATGCAGGGTCTCAGCACCTCTTCAGTTCTGGTGTTGCTTGTCTGACAGGCTCAGCAAATGTGATTTTATATCTTCTGTTGATGCATAGTTTTCTCAAAGATGAAAACTGCCATGTACATAATGCGCATGGTTCATAGGTGCCCAGGTCAGGGTCCCCTGAGAAATTCCTATAAATAGCTACTTTCTAGCCCCAAATCCACTGGACTAAGGGGGAAAAAATGAGAGGTGGGGGTACAGCATCTCTTCACATGCCTCTCCCCTAGGCTCTGTGCCCCAAGGCCCCCAAAAGCTGTGCTGTGTTTGCACACTCACGGTTCATAGGAGACTCATAGGTACTAACAGCAAACCTGCAGAAAACTCGAGTATCAGGGAGGAGGGAGTTGATTCTGTGAGCTGGAGGGAAAGTCAACTTAGAACAAAAAGAAAAAACTAGAACAAAGTCTCTCCCCAAAAATCGCCTCCTGATGCTCTTTTCTTCAAACTCTGCTTTTCAGTAACCCTTGACTGTGAGCCTGTCACCATTTCGTCTCTGTCTCCATGTATTCAAAGCATTGAAAGGAGCTCGCTGCTGGAGAGGCTGCATGTAAGTGTAAGCCCCCATCCCCCCAACCCCCTAGCGCTGGTTTACTGCAGAAGGAAGCCCAGCTCAGGATTTCTCTTCGTGTGTGTGTGTGTGTGTGTGTGTGTGTGTGTGTTTTCACTTGCCTCCTTTATAGCATCCACAATGCTGTGAGAATGGCATCTCCCTCTCTCTCTCTCTCTCTCTCTCTCTCTCTCTCTCTCTCTCTCTCTCTCTCTCTCTCTCTCTCTCTAACACTCACACATTTGGCTGTCTCTCAATCTCTTGAATGTCATTGACAGCTCTGAGGAGCTACAAGACTTCATGAAGCATTTTCTTTTGTGGCACATTGTTGAGGTCTTCTCAGAGTTGACCCCCAGACCCTCGAAATACTCCAGGCTGAGAGCTATCTCCTGAGGGGAATGAAGAGCTCTCTGGCTCTAACAGGCCTTTTGGCTTTCTGGGCAGGATGATCTGTTTTGCCTTTGGTGCTGAGTAAGCATTCACTCACTGGTCGACCTATGAAGTAAGGCAGTGAAAACAGCCTTGCAGCAACTACTGTTTTATCCCAAATAATTCTTCTCTGCTGAGATATTTGCAGCACCACCCTACCCTCCACCTCCCAGGATTCCCCCTTTGCCTCAACAGAAGGACCAGGAGGGGGCCACAGATTGCACCATCTGTTGTAGATGCTCTAGGCACCGTTCTATAGCTAGGAGGAATAGAGGCAGGGGACACAGTGGACATCACCCAAGGCAAGTTCGCCTCTTGAGGTGAACTGAAGGGTGTCCAGCAATACCATCCTACTCCCAGCAATTCTGCCCACCTCAGTCTCTTCCATGATGGATGAATCAGGTGTCCGGCATCTATTCACTTGCAGGCTAGAGGACAGCATTGGGGTTTGGAGAGCAAATGGCCCCTCTAAGCCAGACAAACAAGCGTTTCATCTAGGAAGAAATTCTCAAGTCCCCTGTTACTGCTGCCGAAGTAATATCCCCCATTGTCCAGCATCTGTGCGCAACGACCAGAGCAGGTGGGATCCCTCCCTCTAGCTACACAGTTTCCAAGTCCTTTAACTCACACGGGCTTCAGATGAGCACACAGTGACCAGCAGAGAGGATCAGCAGATTCCACTCCACACCCCACAAATGCCATGCTTTCCCTTCCTCTCCTCTGCCCAAAATATCCCCTTTACCCATCTGCCATTGTTTCTGCTCTGCTTCAGAGAAGGGACAGAGCATGTGGGCTGGGGTTGTGGCTGAGGGATGCAGTGAGGAACACCAGAGGTCGCCTCCAGTCCAGCCTCCATGGCGAATGATGGTCTCCCAAAGTCCAGTGAGGTTCCCTGTTAATGATGACCTCCTTCACTAATGTCTCCTGGGAAAGGGCTCCTCAAGAACAAACGGGGTCAAGGAATCCCAGGCTATTTCCATTGTTGCATGCCTTAAACACACTATAGCCCAGCCAACCACTGTGTTATCATGAGATCCTATTACACAGGCAAGATCAAGCTCTGAAAGTTGGCTGGATCATTCTATTGTCAAATCCATTGATTGGGTTTCCCATGAGCCTTCAGAGTGTGTCTCCAGAATTACAGGGATTGGGTGTTCTGTAGCAGGATATTGTGTTTCTTCCACACAAAGACAATAGGGGAAGAGTGACTTTGCCTGTGAGCACAGCCCTGAGCACCACAGAAATAGTAATAAACAAACTTAAAGCACCCCAGAATTGTACACTATCACTGCTCTCTGGGTTGTTTCAGTGGCCCCTGGTGGTGGTATCCCTACTTGGGAAACTGCGATCTGGTGGAGTCCAATGGCCCTTCATGCCTATGCCCCTACCATTCATCAGGAGCCCTCCCACCTATTGCTCCAGCTCAGGAGTCCCACATCCCCTGGAATCCTGCTCTCAAGTTCTCCCTCTCTGCCATCTCTTGTTCCTCCTCTCCTCTTCTGGGTTTTTCTTGCTTCATCCGAGCTGGGTAGCACTGGGAAAGCAGCCTCCTGCCATAAAGATGGGGGCGGGAAACAAGGTGCTCTCCATCTGCTGGGGAGATCAAGGGAGCTGCAACAATGGGAGGAACCACACACAATTCCAAGCTCCTGAGAGCTTAGAGTCAGGGTGGGCTGAGCCCTTGATGATGGAGACAGGAAACGCTCCACTCAGGGCAGGGCTGCTGGGTTCCTCTGCTGGCTCCCATCCGTGATGTGCAGGGAAAGATCATCCCATCCACTCACATGTGCAACTAAGAATTTCAACAAATCCCACTCTGGGAGAGAGGACAGTCAGGTCTCCAGCACCTTGGGAGAGTCCCCGAGCCTTGTGGTCTGCAACAAATCCTAAACACCTGTTGTGTGTCAGGCCATAGAACTAGGAAGATGGACAAGATCCCCTGGGTTTGTAGAAGCCCCCCAGTCTGGAAATAGCTTTGCTGAGGGGGACTTGGGGACCAGAGGAAGGGATGATGAATCACCTTAGCTCTGTTAGGAAAGGTAGAGAGAAGGAAGGGGGTGAGGAAGAAGAAAAAAAAGCTCCAGGCCAAAGCCAAGCCGGGAGGCTACACACATGAGCAGGAATAAAGCAAGAGACTCAGAGGTGGTCTGCCAGCCCCAGGAGCCTGCAGTCCATCAGCCAGAAGGAAATGGAGCCAAGCCTGGTTTTTTGGGATTCCATCCCTGGGTTGCTTAACTGTCTTTGACCTTAACATTTGTGTGGCAAATATATCTGCCATAAAATTTAGCCTCTGAACCAGTGGAAGTCCACAGCTCAGGGCATTAAATGCATTCAGATTTCAGGGCAGCCAGCCCCTCCCTCCATCCCCAGAACTCCCTCGTCCACCCAGATGGACACTCCCATTTCCACACAACACTAACTTCCCTTGTCCTCAACCCCTGGTCCCTGCTTTATTTCTCTGACTCTGAGTACTCCAGGCACTGCACATAAAGAGTCACATGCATGCAGGGTGTGTTCCCCAACCAGTGACCAGGGTCACCCAGCCTGCCCTCAACAGAGCCACAGCTGTCACTGCCAGCAGCTGATTCCTACCAGCAGGGACATTCCCACCCTGCACGTGAGACATTGGCAGGTAAAACAAGTAAAACTGAAGATACACAGGATACTGCAAATAGTCAAAATGGGGTCAAAGAACCTTTGGTCCCTGTGAGGGAAACCCCAGTCCCGTGAAGTTCAAGAAGAAACAGATGCTTTGACAGCTCAGTGCCTGAGGAGTGCAGAACAGGAGTGGCCTCTCAGCCTAGATGTAGACTCAGCACTGCCAGGGAGCAGGGCCAGACTTCCGTGGCTCTGGAGACCAAGCTCAGGTCTGAAGATGCTCTAATAGACTCTGAGTGTGACTTGCCATGACAGACATCACCAATCCGTCCCTGCACCCTCTAGCAGAGCTCAGTGCTCAGCTCTGAAGACCCTCTAATAGACTCTGAGTATGTCTTGCCATGACAGACATCACCAATCAATCCCCATACCCTTTAGCAGAACTCGGCCTGAGTCTTTAGATTTGTCTTCACACAATGCTCCCCGAAGACATGCCTCAGAGATAAGCCCACCTGCTATTCCTCCTCCAAAGCACAGTGGTACCCAACCAGTGGGCCACTAGCCCAAAGCACAGTGCTGCCCAACCAGTGGGTCACTAGCCCAAAGCACAGGCTGATCAAGCGGTGGGCCACTAGCTCCATTTGGCAGATGAGAAGACAGAGGAATGGGGAAAGTAAGAGACCTGTCCTTGGAGATCCAGCTATCCAGATATAGCCTCACTGAGCCCGCTGCCCTGAGATATCGTCTGGGTGGCCTATACCCCTCCCATCTTCAAAGCAGCACAGAACAGGGGGTCACAACAGCAGGGCATCAGGAAAATGCCAGCGTTGTCTAACAAGCTCTGAAGCCTTTTATCCTAACTGAAAGAGAGAAAAGAGCTGAAATGAATTTGATGCTAATTGGACTGTCTGGGTTTTTGACTTTTAATTGTTGTCATTAATTTACCATCAGGATCATGCAAGCAGTGAAATCCAGTGGGTTGAAATGGATGGAACCCCACTGAGGATGCCACATGTCTATGAGAAGTGCTCCCCTTGTATGTGACGTTCCCCACCGACCCCCGCACTCTAGGAACTCTCAATTCTGTCAGCCCCCACCCTGCAGCTCCCCGTGACCCCCTTAAATCACACCTCAGAGTAGCACCTTTATCTAACCTCTGCCACTCCAACCCTGTTGACTTCTGGAAGGTTTAGCTCTGAGTTGAGGATAAAGACCACAGCATTTGAAGCTATGCAAACTGAGTCTGGGGCACATTAGGGGGTCACTCTGGTGATGGACCTGGCCCTAGTACTGGCAGAGCTGGGCCATCCCCAGCAGGGGCTTTAACCTCTCTAAACCTTAGGTCCTTCTTGGCTTTTAAAAATGTATACTTTTTCAAAGGATGACGGTGAAGATGCAAGGTCACAGGAGACATAACCTGCATGCCTGGAAGCATTATGACCTGCCAACAATTACATACATCTAAAATGGAACAAAATGCACATTTGGAGGATGGGTCCCAGCATCCTTCCCCCAAATTATTCAGGTCCCAGAATATAAACTTGTATGTCATGTGTGGGGATGGCAACTGTCTCCAATGTGTAAAACCATCCGACTGGCCAGTGTAGGAGGAAAAGCGCATACTGGAACATGAGGGCTTGCACAAACTAGACCCCTGAGGCAAAATTAAGCTGAGTGGAGAAAGAAAGGACAGAGATGGCAGGCATGACTTTTCTGGACTCTGGTCCACCCACTGCTTGGGTCATGAACACAACTCCTGACTCTCCTGCTAGTTCCCTGGTGAGATACTGCTGCAAAGGCCACAGGAAATGACCCTTCTCCAGAGAAGTACAGAAGGGGATGTCTGGTCTGTATTGGTATGGTGTGGCAGGAGGACAAAGAAGGGAGGAGGGAGATAGGGAAATAAAGAAGAGAAGGAAGGAAGGAAGGAAGGAAGGAAGGAAGGAAGGAAGGAAGGAAGGAAGGAAGGAAGGAAGGGAGGGAGGAAGGAAGGAAGGAAGGAAGGAAGGAAGGAAGGAAGGAAGGAAGGAAGGAAGGAAGGAAGGAAGGAAGGAAGGAAGGAAGGAAGGAAGGAAGGAAGGAAGGAAGGAAGGAAGGAAGGAAGGAAGGAAGGAAGGAAGGAAGGGAAGGAAGGAGAAGGAGGGAAGGAGGAAAGGAGGGAAGGAGGAAGGAGGAAGGAGGAAAGGAGGAGGGAAGGAAGGAAGGAAGGAAGGAAGGAAGGAAGGAAGGAAGGAAGGAAGGAAGAAGGAAGGAAGGAAGGAAGGAAGGAAGGAAGGAAGGAGGGAGGGAGGGAGGGAGGGAAGGAGGGAGGGAGGGAAGGAGGGAGGGAGGGAAGGGAGGGAGGGAGGGAGGGAGGAAGGAAGGAAGGAAGGAAGGAAGGAAGGAAGGAAGGAAGGAAGGAAGGAAGGAAGGAAGGAAGGAAGGAAGGAAGGAAGGAAGGAAGGAAGGAAGGAAGGGAGGGAGGGAGGGAGGAGGGAGGGAGGAGGGAGGGAGGGAGGGAGGGAGGAGAGGAGGGAGGGAGGGGAGGGAGGAAGGGAAGGAAGGAAGGAAGGAAGGAAGGAAGGAAGGAAGGAAGGAAGGAAGGAAGGAAGGAAGGAAGGAAGGAAGGAAGGAAGGAAGGAAGGAAGGAAGGAAGGAAGGAAGGAAGGAAGGAAGGAAGGAAGGAAGGAAGGAAGGAAGGGAAGGAAGGAAGGAAGGAAGGAAGGAAGGAAGGAAGGAAGGAAGGAAGGAAGGAAGGAAGGAAGGAAGGGAGTCTGCCCTCACTGCACTGCTGGAAGGTGTTTCTGCCACAGCAAGGGAGGTCCCTAAGCCAGTGCTGGGCCCTAGCAGCAGGTCCCCGTCAAGCAGGGACATGTTCAACAGCACAGTGACCTCCAGTCTCATGCTTAGCTCAGAGCTGCGCCCTCCACTGGTTCCGGGTTCACAGTCCAGTAGGGACACGGGTGAGACAATGCTTGAGATCCCAAAACACAAGCATGGCCAGGCACCTTGGCCTCAGAGGGTGGCAATCAGAAATCAGGGCTCTCTAGAAACAGTCAGTGTTGGTGGGGTTGTGATGGGAAAAGAAGCCTCATCCTCTGCTGGTTGAAGGTTGTCTGGCTCAGCTCCTAGAGAGCCATCCAGAAAATGAAACAGCTACAAAATGATCTGGCAATACCACTACTTGGTATCTATTCCAAAAATCACACATGCATACACACACACACACACACACACACACATTTGAGAGAATATATATGCACACCTATGTTCGTAACAGTGCTTATACAATAGCCAAGATGTGGCATCAGCCAAAATGCCCAAATAAAGTGAATGGAACAAGAAGCTACATTGAGAGCGGATTACTATGCAGCTCTAGGGAAGAGTACGCCGTCTGCAGCAACACGAGCTGAAGTAGAGGCGATCATGCTCAGTGCAGTCAGGACAGGGCAGATACAGGGGTGATCTCTCGCATCTGTGGGCTTAAAGAGATGCAGTGAGGAAACAATTAAAGTCAAAGGTGGCACAATGAGATGTCTGATGCCCACAGCTGCATTAGGTGGGGGAATGTGGAAGGGGAGAGGCGTCAGGGTCCTTGGGGAAAGGGAGTTGGTACACTGGTGTTGTTGGTATTAATTGCACTAGAAACCATCATCCATCATTACCTGTAAATCACAAAATCTCACTCAATTAAAAAAAATATTTTTTTTTTGCTTTTTGGGTCACACCTGGCAATGCTCAGGGGTTACTCCTGGCTCTACACTCAGGATTTACTCCAGGTGGCACTCGGGGGTACAATATGGGATGCTTGGGAATCGAGACCCAGGCCGGCTGCTTGCAAGGCAAATGCCTTACCCTCTGTGCTATCGCTCCGGCCCCTAAAAATAATATTTTAAGAATTCAGAGCTCTCACCCAGGAATGAAACTGGACACCCAGGAATGAAAGAGGCCCGTGTGCAGTACTGATACATAAGAGCTCAGAGCGGGGCCCTAGCCTCATGCCCACGAGGGTGCCACCCAGAGGCGCATCCTGCCACGTGCTGGTACCCCTCCCCCCACAGCCAGCATGCAAACGCAGGCAGCCTCCCAAAGTGGGTACACACAAGGCACCATTCTGGGTACACAAGCTGTCCCAGTGGCTGGTGCCAGAAACACTCTGGGGCAGCGAGAGATGGGGGTGGGTGTGCAGCAACGGCATAAGGAGGCGGTTTGCCCCCCCACACCACTCAGCGCCTGAAGGAGAGCTGGCTGTGTGTGCCCAATTCCACCTGGTGCCGGTGCCTCCTCCGAGAAGATTGCTACATCACCGGTCAGAGAGTGTGAGCGACAGCTCCTTTCTCTCCACATGGCAGCACATGGCTTTCAGTTGATTGAGAGAACAGGCTAGACTGTGTTCGCTCCTTAGAAGATCCTTTCTTTTCTCTGTGCTCCTGTGACAAGATGCCCAAGACAGATGTCCCCCACCCTTCTCCCCCTTGCTCCAGCTCCCCATACCTTCAGCTTCAGGGCAGGCTGGTTGCTTTGTAATCAAAGTTTGCGATTCCACTGCTGGACGAGAGATTAATTAAAGAAAAAAGGATTTCTCCTTTCTTGTGGGTTCAAACACTTCTTTAATAAGAGGAATCAATGGAAATCAAAATAAAGAAGCGAAACTAGGTCCCCAGGCTCCCTGGCTGCCCCTCAAGGCCCCCACCAGGTCTCCACTTCTAGCTCCAAGTACATGGTTGGGGGAGGCGTCTGCTTCAACCCTTCAGAAGCCCTCCGAGAAATCAATCAGGCGCCCCTGCCGGGATCAGATGGACAGAAGGAAATTTAAAGGGGATTTTTATAAATTTCATCAATACCAGCACCAAACAGAAGCAGGCAGCTTTATTGATTTAAACATTAAAATAACATGTGCTTTCTTTGCATTTTCCCTGAGGTGATAATGTTTCCTATTTTTAATCTAGATTGAAATCTCAGACTTTCCACAAGCCCCTTGTGGTGATTACCAAAGATTAGTAATAACATGTCTAATTAGTGTTGAAAGACATAAAAATCAATGGCGGTGTGAAGCGTTAGCCCGACTGACAGCGCTCACAGGAGGGCCAGTGGGGGGGAGGCTGTATCTGTTGGGGGGAGGCTGCCCCCTCCAGCAGGATCAGGATATGTGTACGCCCCTCCCCAAGGAAGCCCTAGGCTGGGTAGAGGCTTGGCATGTTTCTTTGAACTTGGAAATTATTTTATTTTTAAAACAGCGAAGGCATGGTGCTCAGGCAGAGGTTTACACCCCTCCAGCCAAAGCCAGATTCTTACTTGTCTCCAATAAAACTAACTCACTGCATTACCCAGAACCCCCAGAACCAGAGAGGGGATAGGCCCAGGCCCCAATGCACAAAGTTGGGCCCCTCATGTTCTTGCTCCCCTCAGAACTAGGAGGAAATTCCTAGGCAGGATCCATCTCTGTCCCACACAGACACCCCTATCTGCAGTCAACCTCTGTTCCTCCCAGGGGATAGAACGGGTGCCCTGGAGCATTTCCATACCCTTCTTCCTCTCACTTCACTGTCTGAGCTGGGACCATGGTGAGGGTAGCAACCCCAGATACCCAAGATCCCCACCCACTAGCCAGGACCAGAACAAAAGTCACCATGTGCTGAGAGGCCCGACAAAGGGTCACGGATCACCATAGGGAGTCATTCCATGCAGGAGATGAGGTGCAGAGAAGAGGGAGCTTAGATAGAAGTCTAGAAGGATTGAGGGTAGGGATGGAGAGGAGGGGTGGAGGAAACATCTAGAAACATCTAGAAAGTTCTCCCATGACTTCTGCAGCTCTGTATTCTCCATGCCTGATAACTTGCAGTCTCCTTTTCCTTCTCTCCCCCAGCTTGAACTGAATGTGAGCACCTCGCAGTGCATGGGTCCCCTCTACCTTCTCCCCAATGACCCACCATCAAAACTCCCCAGTGAGTGCAATGTGTTTGCTCTTCTCGCTTGCCTTGTGAGGTGACAGTCGGGGAACTGAATACCCTGGACAATTCTGGAGACACAACATGCTCCACATTCTTCCTCTTCACCCCTCTAACCCTTTGCCCCAGTGAGCACCAGTGTCTTCACCAGCTGGGCCCACACTGCAGCTCAGACCCTTAGGCTCACCCTCTCTCTATCCCTGACATCCTACACACAGGCCCAGAATCACACTTGGGATTCACCCGAATAAGCCAGAACTCTGCTCAGCCTTCCTGCTTAGTGGGCAACCCAGCGATGGTCCCCAGAGCCCTCCTGCCGACCCCCCCATTCCCCATCTGACTCTGCCTCAGGCCTGTCACCTCAGCCCCACATGGCCAGGCTCACAATCCTGTTCTATGTGCACAAGCCTCAGGAGGGTCCGTTGGATCCCACATCTGACGTGGCTCCAGCCATGCAGAGCCCATGAAAAACATACAGGAGGTAGACATGGCTTCCCTTCTAGACTCGTGTGTGTGTGTGTGTTTGCTTTTTGGGGTCACACCCAGAGACTCTCAGGAGTCTGCTCCTAGCTCTGCACTCAGATATCATTCCTGGCACTGCTCGGGAGACCATATAGAATGCCTGGGATCGAACACAGATAGGCCTTGTGCAAGGCAAATGCCACCCTCCCGCCGTGCAATCTCTCTGGCCCCTTCCATTCTACATACTTTGTTTCCCAATGCCTCCAAGACAAAGCAACTACCTGCAGTTCAGGCACACACACTTCAGAGTGCTAGGTGCCCTGTCTTTCGTAACCACTGTCTCTCCAAACATCATTCTTCCAGCCAGACAGACCCACTCCAGGCATGGTCATGGAACTTTTCTGCTAGCTCTGCGTTTCTTTGAAAGGGTCTCTCCTAGGGCAGCAGACACCAGGTACATGGCCCACGCTGAGGGCAGGGGTCACCCCCTGGGAGTCACAGACCAGTGTGAGATAGAGGTGGAGCACACTGGGAGGAGGATTACCCTGCTGGAGGACCATGTTGGAAGGTGTATCTGGGCCTCAGTTTAGATCTGGGGTCTGTGACTTTCTCTTCTTGCCCTTACTCCTCTGGTGCCAGACTGAGGCCTTGATCCGGGAACTCCTTCCTTCCAAGGCTGACCTGCCTCCTGCCCAGTGGCACAGCCGCCTACCCCTCCCCATCCTCTCCATGAGCTCTGACTTTGCCATCAAGAACTCTGTCTTCTCCCAATCCCTGGGATGTGGGAACGCAAAGGGAAGAAGTAAAAGGGTTTCAGCCCTCGATATTTTTTCTGTCTAATGAGTTTTTAAAAAAGTCATCCTGAGCTTTGCAGCCCCTCCCATATGCAAAACCCCCAGAAGCACTTAATGAATTTCCTCAAGGGTCCAACACACACCCCCCACTTTGGAGCTTCCCCTAGAGCAAGCAAGAGGAGTAGGCAATTGCCCTCGCAGCTTTGGAGGAGAAGGTGGAGGGTTCATGCTTGGCCTGAGGGAATTGCCCACTCGGCCAGGCAGTTGTTTCCAAGGTAAGGTCCTGGAAGGGGCCTGGAAAGGAGCTGCAAAGCTGAGCCCCGCAAAAGACTGCGCTGGGAAACCCACGCAGAGCACCGCTGCCAAATGAGCGCAGAGGACAGGACATCCTTAAAACTCTGCAGGGCTCCCTGCAAAGCTTGGACTAGACCCAACCTGGGAGGCTCTGTAGGACAGAGTGACAACAGCGACACCATGTGGCCAAGAGGAGCACTAGCAGCCTCGCTCAGCTTCTGAACGTGGGTGCAGCGAATGGCCCACGTCAAGGCAAAATCAGGAGCTGTTGCCTCTTGAGCTGGGAAAGGAAGATCCAGGCCTTCAGGAGCCTTGGTGTTAGAGGAACTATTCACGCTGGGTGATAAAGGGTGTAGAGGGGGCGCTGTGGAGCCAGGAGGGTGATGGGCGGGGAAAAAGGAGGTGGGGATGGTCCCTGGGCAAAAGTCACAAAGGCACAATGGAGTGTTTCCTGTCTACTTTTGAATTTCTTTGATTTCCCCTCCTTTCCCCTTTTGTTGCTGCAATGCCCAAGGTCGGACACTTCCATTCCCTTGCAGTGCGGGCAAGCTTGGTTCCGGCGCTGGCGATTGCAAAAGGGCCACTGGGCACACAGTGGAAACCAGAGACCATCTGCTGAGCCACATTCCTGGGGCCCTGGTCTTATTTCACGGCTTCGGACTTCAAAACAGTTTGGACATTAAATGTTGGCATCCACAGTAGAAAATTTCCATGTTTTAGCCCCTCCCCCAAATTTGGCATTCTACACAAGGTCAGTTAGGTGCCCTAAATCAAGGAATACACACTGGCGTAGTGCTCTGCACCCATCACAGCTTGGATGCACTTTTCCTCCATCATTAGCCATTTGCTGAGGCTCTGTTCAAGCTCCCCACTTACTATTAAGGTTCCTTTTCTGGTCCAGGATCCCAGCCAAGATGCCATGTGCCATGTTCCTGCTGGTGTGGGGACACATCTATCTTTGTCATTCACGACCTTGGCATTTTCGAGAATAACAGCGGGTTCCTTTGCAGAATGTTCCCAAATGAGAATTTGCCCAAAACCCTGAAAATCTACATCTTTTTAGCATTTTTGGGGGGTCACACTCGGCAATGCTCAGGGGTTACTCCTGGCTCTTCGCTCAGGAATTACTCCTGGCGGTGCTCGTGGGACCATATGGGATGCTGAGAATCGAACCCGGGTCGGCCGCAAGTCTAGATCAATCTAAAAGAAGCCACAGGTGTGGCTGTCTCATTTCTCGTGATCAGAACTTCGAGGCCTGGAGGGAAGGGGCAGACTGGGGGGCTCCCCGTCGTCAGCCTGGCGCGAGGAGCACCAATGAGATCGCAGAAGCACCTCGCCGCCATGGCCCTTTGTTGGAAGCTGCTGCCTGGAGGATAATTAACGCACCCGTCAGCCTCTTCAATCCTGCTTCAGCCTATAACTTGGATTCCATTATAGGGGGCGCTCCCTTTTTCAAGGTCATTTCATTATTTGCTTCTGAATATCGGTCTTATTCCACTATTATAGTTCATTGCTATCATGGTACGTGTTGATTCTCGCGGTGTCTTGGATCCGGTCCCTGAGAGTTCCTCCAGGCGAGCTCCTCGCAACTCAACCCCATTGCTCGTTCCAGCATCTTCCCTTGCTGAGGCCACCTTGCACTGCTCTCCAGCCCGGGTCGGGGTCCAGCATCGAGGTGCACTTCCACCCCAACCACTAAGCTATCTGAGCACACGGAGCAGCAAGACCTCCCCCTCTGGGTGTGTCTGTGCCTGCTGCACCAATAGGGATCAAGGGGTGAGCTCTTGGCTCAGTAAACGGACGGTGATTAGAGGAAGGAGCACAGAGCTCTTCACTCATTGGGTGAACTGGAGTTCCCACGTGCTTCACATACGCTGGGCTCTGTGCTGGTTGAAGCGGCTCACGAGTCGAAATCTCCCCACTCAGAAGTGGGTGGGGAAAGAGGAGAGGGGGCACTCCCCCAAAGTGCCTGCTCCCAAGGAAGACACCAGTATGTCAGATGAGGAGTCCAAGGACACACGAGACGTGTGGGGCCTGGACCAGAGTCTAAAAAGCAGCTTATGGCCTGAGAGCCCCACCGGCATGGGAAGAGCTGGAAAGCCAGAAGTCATCTGGATAACCTTGGAAGAAAGCAGAGCCCAAGGGAGAAAGCTCAGTACCAGCACTAAGAAGGCCCCTCCTTGATTGCAAAGCCGGGAGAGCAGGAAAGACTGAAGGAGGGTTGATGTTGTGAGCCCCACCCCCCATGTAAGGTGAGGGTTGTGGGGTGACTGCGCCCCACCTGCAGAATAGAAGGAAGCGCTCCCTAAATGCTTAACAGGCACCTGCCTGGAAGACATAGGGCAGATGTTGCTCCTCAAATATAAGGAAGGGCTCTGGGCTGCCGGCTCTCTGTGCCCAGGGTCAGACAGAGGAGACGTGTGTCCCCAAACATCAATAGCTAGTCCCCTCCGAGAGGCCAGAGAGAGAGAGAGTGGCCCTCTGAAAGGTAGGATGGGGCTGGATAAAGCAGCAGGTCCCCAGGGCATGTTTGCCTACCCTGCATGTGAGCTCAGACAGGGAACCAGGGGATGTTGGTGGTGGACAGTGTGCACTGGACGGGTGCTGCAACATTGTATGCCTGAGATGTAATCAAGAGCAGCTATGCAATTGATATAGTGATATAATAAAAAATAAATAAATGATTAAAATTGTATAAAAGACTTCCTGTGAATACAGGCCCCACCCCCAACACAGACCCCACCCCCGGGACTTCCTGTGGGAACAGTCCCTACCCCAGGACTTCCTGTGGTCAACCTGACTGTGTGGCTCATCAATTTCTCATCTGACTGCAGCTCTTGCCATGTGGCTGGGGCCAAGATACCTGGCTTGGGGTAGCCCGCCGTGAGCATCTCTTCCCTGCCCTGACCCCAGAGTGGTGCGGCTTGCCTGGGGGGTCCCAGCCAACAGGGAAAGGGCTGTGCCCACACAGGCCTGCATTTCCTGGGGCTGCAGGGCAATAAGACAGCGGGGCAGGAGATCTGACAGGAATTTAAACCCAGGTGCCTCAGCCTGCTCTCGCTCATGCCAGAGCAGAAGACAAAGGAGATCCAGCACAGGATCCAGCTCTCCTCGGGGGCATCCTAAGGCCTGGGGACACAGACCCGGGCTCCAGGCTGATTGATCCTTGGGGACCTCCAGGAGCCTCCATGCCTGGGAGCAGACTCTTGAGTGGTTGCCAGAGAATTCCAGATCAAAGAAAACCACGTGTCGCCATAGATGTGCCGCGCCAGAAATGTTGGTTAATGGCCAGAGAGGGAGAAAGAACAAAAGGTCCCTAGCTCCTGGATTCAATCAGCTTTTCCCATTTCTGTATTGTTTCTTCCTTCAGAAGCACTTTTCACCACCTGGCACTAGTTCCCCCTGTTAAGCCTGGATTTGTGCTTTTAAAGCTTTGTCAAGCGTGCGGCTCAGACTGCATTTTCCTGGCAGGCAGGGTAAGTCCACGGCGTCTTCCGCAGTTCTCCCGGAAGTCTGATGTCCCCCAGCCTGTCGCCTGCCCCCAGCGCCTTCCCTGTGAGCCTAGCTTGCCCTGGCCCCCTGCTGAGGAACAGATGTTTTTGCGTAAGGCTGATGGCAACTGCGGGACCATTTCTCTTTCAAGTGCTGGAGACAGCTGTTTGCCAAGAACACAGACCCGGATTCTAAGGGGGTTCATGGTTGTGCTGGGCCTGTGGGACCCACCAAGCCAGACCCATGCTGAGTTATTAAAGCTCCCCCAGGAGAATGCTACTAAAGGAACATTATAGAAAAGGAGGCTGGAGGCTTCCAACGGTCTTGTTTTCTGGGGTGCTATTTGCTGTCACCAAAAAAAAAAAGGCCCCATCTATAGGAACTGGCCTCTTGCTGGGCTTCTGCAAGGACCACTGCTCACTTCTAGAAGATACTACTCATGTCTCCGTGGGCCTCAGCAAAGCCCCTGAGCTCTGTGGGTGGCCTTCACAGGGCAGTCTCAGGTCAGATCCTGTCCAAGCTGGCAGGCTGCTTGGTGTTGAAGGGCATGACTGGAAACCCAGTAAATGATCCCTGCTTGGGTTGGGCCCCTGCACCTTGTGTTCTAACTGGAGGGAGCCAGAAACCCGCACACCTCCTCTGATGAGGCAGGGTGAGGTGGTCCCTGTCTATATCCACTTTGCAGAGCCCCATGCACCACTGCAGGAATCAAGTGAGCATTGCTCAGTCTGTACACTGTTCTCACCTCGGACCAGGGAGAAGCAGAAGACACACAAATATAAGCACAAATGTTCGTGGAGGTATTGACATTGAGAAAACGGCTTAGGCACTGCCTTCAGTTTTTCTACAAATTGGAAAACTTACTGCAATTATCCCTTAAATGGCAAGCTAGAGGAACAAACCTTTCCATTTGTAGCTAAAGCCCCACAGATGAGAATAAGATCCATCTGGGAGAGAAAGACATTAAATTCACTGTCAAATAGAACTACTTAATATCAGCATCTGCACTGTGAAGGCTGAAGAAAAGTACTTCTGGGCTGAGGAGAAGGCCTGGGATTTCAGAGATGGGTGGAGGAAGGTCAGGGCTTAGCTGTCGAGGCCTGGGCTTCTGGCTTGGTTCCACTGCACCTTGGGCCTTGATGCTATTTATGCAAATTATGACGATGTAAAGCTAGCCTCCAAACTGAGCCACTCCCTAAAGTTGCACAGCTAGGGAAGTGTTAAACTCAGGGTTGTCATCTTTTCATTAAGTATTTGTTTCTAAATGCTCTAGTGTGTGGTCATTACATATGAAAACACAGGCACTCAGGTGGCCCCCACTGTGGAGGATTAGCTTTAGGTCAATGAACATGCATACACACAGCTTCACTATAGACCAAAGTGTGTGCTTTTATGTCTAATCTTTCATTTTGCATCTTCTAATTATGATCTTCTGTCTCCTGTCTTTCTTCTGCAGTTTTCAGTGTCCCATAATACTCCGTTACATTGCTGTATGCAATTATATCCACCTCATCCTCTATCGGATAATTAGCTTGTTTCTCATTTTCTTTCTATTATTAAACAGTGATGCCATAAATATCCTCTCTTACAAATAAATCCTGCCTACACATAGCCAGGATTGCTCCTCAGGGAAACTCATGCCAAAGAAATATCTCGAGGTCAAAGAATAAGCGTATTTTAAAGGGTTTTATAACACATCATAAATATGCACTCTAAAAAAGGTTGGACCAGGTCAAAACAGCAATTACAAAGCCTCTTTTCCTCAAACTTTGCCATTGAACTTGTCTTTCTTTACACCAATATTACGGTTTAAAAGATGATAATGTGGGGGTAGGGCTGAAGAAACAATACAGCGGGTAGGGAACTTGCCTTGCATGGGGCTGATCTGGATTCAATCTCCAGTATCCCATATGGGTCCCCAACCACCACCACCAAGAGTAATTCCTGCACATAGAGACAAGAATAACCCTTGAGCAGTGTTGGGTGTGCCTAAAACCAAACATATATAAATGACAGTTTGCTTAAACTTTTATTTTGTTATTAGTTGAGATTCAGCTGAATCTCAACAAAACAATGTTCATGAAAAACGAACTAGTTCCAGAGGCCCCATTCACTCTCAATCAAACAAACATCTCTGAATGCATCAGTTATGTGTACCTAGGTCAAGTACTCAACATGATGAACAACCTAAAACCTGAGCTGTGCAGGAGGAAGAGAGTGGCATGGAATGCCTTCAAGAGCATCAAAAGAAATAGCTGAAAGGACAAAGAACCTCCAGCTCCAGGCACATCTCTTCGACTCCACCGTTCTCCCTGCACTAACATACACCTCAGAGACCTGGGCCCTACGAAAGCAGGATGAGAACGCTATTTGGGTCTCCCAAAGAGGAATGGAAAGAGCTATGCTTGGAATATCACATCTCACTCAAGTGAGAGAAAGAATCTGGTATTGCAACCTCTGTCACCATTCCAGAGTCAGGGACTCTGTCTCATTTGCCAAGGCATTGAAAACCAGATGGGCTGGACATGTAATGCAAATTGGAGATGACTGCTGGACCAGAGCCGTTACCGAGTAGATCCCATGGGACGTCAAAAGATCACATGGCTGCCCACCTACAATTTGGCCAGACTTCTTTGTCAAGACACTGAATGAACAGTTTGAGGCTCTTTGTATTCCTGAAGCAAGCAGATGTCAATGGGCTACACTGGCACGTGATAGGGTCAAATGGAAATGTTACTGGCGCCTGCTCGAGCAAATCAATGAATAAGGGATGTCAAGTGCATTTCTGTTTGTAAGTGACACAGTTTGGCACCTTTTTTGAAAGTAGGTATGATCCCAGTTCTCCCAGGTGGTTCCCCAAGCTTGCCAGGAAGTGATCCCAAAGTGCAGAGCCAGGAGTCAGCTCTTAGCACCACCAGATGTGGGCCCAAACCCACAATAAATAAATCACTGTATCACTGTATCACTGTCTTCCCGTTCATCATCGATTTGCAATAAATAAACTAAAAAAAAATTTTAAGAACAACAGAATCACAATACCTAGAATTTTTAAATTGAAATTAAGGGACTGGAAAGATAGTACAGTGGTTACAGCACATGCAGCACCCTGCACTAGATTCCCAACATCACATAGTGCCCATGAGCACCAGGGGATGAACTGGTGGTCACCAACACTGCTGACCTGAGCAGCCCAACATTCTCGGGCATTTGCATTGAACTGACAACCCAGTTAGCCAAAAAAATCACAAGGCACATGTCCCAAGCCTCATGAGTACTGCTTGAGAGACCCTCAGAAGTTAAATTAAAAGCATAAGTAAATACATCATGTTAACTTTGAGCCTTCCCTGAGGTAAGTCAGTGTCTGTTCCATGCAGGCTGTTCCATGCAGGCTGTTGCCCTGAACTGCTCTGACCTGTTCTGAGGACCTCCGGGTCAACTCCTGCCACTGGACCTCCAGGTTTTTCTCTCATCCTCAGTACAGATATTGTTGGTTACCTACACCAAGTCCTGCATTTCTTCTCTTTTCCCAAGTCACCTTCCTTAATGGTTCTGTTTGTGAGCACTTTGATAAGAGAAGCTTACTATGGGAAGCTTTGACTTCCTTGGGAAGCCCCTTTGAATCTATAAATTTTTCTTCCTGCCTGGAATATAGACATAGTAGCTGGGGCTACAGCAGTCATTTTGTGATAATGAAGCTACTAGAATGAGCACTAAGGACTACACACTTAAAACAGTGAAGCAGAAGGAAAGAGCCATTGGCTCTCTAATGTCACTGCTGAATCACTGTAACACCCTGGGACACCTACCCCCAAACTTTGAGAGAGTTCTGTTACCCTTCATTTATCTAGGTACTGCTTATACACTATCTGATATTTGATGCCAGGTGCCAGGGGATGCCTGGGATCCCTGACAGTAGCAAGGGAATGAGTTCCCTTCTATTTCGAGGGCCAGTGGTGGAGGGACAAAATCCACAAGTTCAGCACAGTTCCAAAAGACTTTACTTATCACCAATAATTAAACAAACTCTGCTAATACAATCCAAGGTCAGGAGAACCCCAAACCTCTAATTCCTGGCTGGACCCAGTCCATGTCATCAGATCGGGATTTAAAACCAAGATGGAGCCTTCTCCAAAAGACACATTTTCTTACTCCAAAGGTGCCAAAACAAAGATCAAAACTACCACAAATGTGTGGGAGCAGAGGTTAGGTAAGACAGAGAAAGGAACAGTGAACCAATGATTGTCGAAAGTCTATTACAATCCACAACATGTAAGAGAGGGAGAGAGAGAGAGAGAGAGAGAGAGAGAGAGAGAGAGAGAAAGAGAAAGAGAAGGAAAGAGAAAAAGAAAGAGAAAGAGAAGAGAGAAGAGAGATGGAGAACCTGCCATGGAGGCAGGCTAGGAGAGGGGAGGGTATCAGGGACATTGGTGGTGGGAGGTGGGCACTGGCGGAGGGATGGGTATTGAAAGAGCACTGTATTGAAAGAGTTGGCCACCCGATGGAGTTACTGACTGGGAGCCTCGGAACGCCGCACCTACCAAGGAAAACTCTGAGAGACCGGGTCCTATGCAAAAGCAAGGGTTTTTATTAATATTCGAGTATACCCAGGCTCATAGCATGACCACAAGCAGTCAGTGGCTAAGAGCCCTGAGCCCTTCCAGGGAGGATCTTTTAAGAGATAATTCCCACCACTACAAAAAAGCCTGCGCATAACCATCCAATAGATTTAAAATATTACATCAAAGTCTGCACACAGGCAGCCAATCACGTTGTACCAGGTAACCATCACCTACCAATCAGATCATACTTAATACTTTTTTCTATATTTGGTGCGGCTAGACACACGTGTGGAATCAGGGGTCAGCAACAGCTACGTGTATGTGCAGGAATGCAATTCAGGCAATTCAGGCCCATAGCAGGTTCTGGGCGGGGTCTCATAACCTCTAACAGGAATTTGTTCTGGGCCTTTTGTAGATAGCAGGATGAAAAGGTTACTTCAAGATGAAAAGGACACTCGGGCCCTAAATTGGTAACTTTCCATGAGTAGGCCTGCCCTGGTTGGGAAAGGTGGTCTGCTCTCTTTCAGTATGGCTTTAAACCCAAACATGAACATTTTTGTAATTGTCAAAAATAAATTTTAAATTTTTTTTTTAATTTTAAAAATTAAAAAATAGAATCAGTAATTTTTTTTAAAGTTGCCAAAAATCCAAGTCTTGCCCACAAAGGACAGGTCTTTGCAAAGACAAGCACTCATATGCAAATCTCCAGGTAAACACACCTAGCACAGATTTAAATAAATGCTAATTGCCAGGGCCAGTCCCTGCCTCTCAGGTTCCTGTGCAAGGGACTTGTGGAGATGGGGGAATGCATGTAAGAACAAGAGCATCTCAGGATACACAGGTAAATAATATTATAATTTTTATTATGAACATCAATAATTCATCAATAATTGCTTTATTTAGAGGTGACTACAAGAGTATGCCACCCACATGGGAAGCCTGGCAAGCTGCTTGTGTCATATTTGATATGCCAAATACCAGTAACATTTATATTAGGTCATTCCCATGACCTAATATAATGGTTTGAGGCTCTTTATGTTCCTGCAGCAAGTGGATGCCTTTGGGTTCTACTAGCATGAGACAGGACATATGGAGATATTACTGGTGCCCGCTCTAGCAAATAGATGATCAATGGGAAGATAGTGATAGTGATAGTTATTATGAACATCATATCGCTAGTTATATTTATCCAAATGCTCACAAGGCCCTTTTCTCTGTTCCAGGGTAATTTTAGTGTGCTCTTCCCACTGTACTACTGAGTTATGTTTGCTTGCCTAGAAGCAAACTTAGTATGCCTCCCCTCCTTGATCTTAGCAGAGCTAATTTCAATGGTGGATCCAATGCCACAAGGGTAACTCCTGGTAAATACTAAATGTGTCCCATGTGGAGCCCATGGGCATTATGAGAAAAACACCCGATAGCTAGCATAGGATTTATGTTAAAATTATAGAGCTATTTTGAGTTATAAAATCAAACTGTCTTTTCCAATCCTGCCCCCCAATCTCCTATTGTGATTTGCACAAGAGCCTTAAGGCAAAATGCAAATGACTTTGAGCTAGCAGAAGCCCAGAATTTCAGGGCCAGTTATTATGGTGTCCGCCAACAGGTCCCTAATGTCATTGCTGAATCACCGTAACATCCCTGGGAACACCTACCCCCAAATATTTGAGAGAGTGATATAAATCTTCATTTATCTTGGTACTGTTAATACACTATCTGACATTTGCACAGTTAAGCCTATTCCCAATATAACTTCCATCCTGGGGCCCATTTCAGTAACAGGACTGAATTTTCATGAATCTCTCCACTTCTCAATGAAGTCTTGTATCTGGTTTGACATTTTTGTTTTTAGTAAAAAAAAAAAAAAAGTTTTACCCAAGGCATAAAACTAGCTATCAAATATTTTAAATTGTGTCATTGAGATTCATGTAATACATTTACAAGGTTGTACATTGTCATTGCAATCAAGTTCCAAGATATGTTGATCATCCCAAAAAGAAACCCCAAACCCAGTAGGAGTCACTGCACAATCCCTCTTACCTCTCTGACTCTCATTATACCACGCCCCACTACAGTATGTTCATTGTCTCTATGGCTCTGTGGAGTAACCTACTGGGGACATTTCACCTAAAGATAATCTTACAAAATGTGTTCTCTCTGACTGTCTTTGACCCCACATAGAATTTTCAAGCTCTGTCCTTGTCTCAGAACTTCATGACTGCTAATGATTACAGAATATTTCTCTGCACAACACCTTGTACTTATCCACTCACTAGCCAATGGGCATTGGGACTGTTTTCATCATTTGTCCTTGTGATCAAAGTTGCTGTGGACAACATTCTTGTTTGCGGCTTTGCTTCCATTACTTTGAGGGTATATATATGGAAACAGGGCTGCTAGGTCACAGGATAGTTCCATGTCTGACCTTTTCAGGCAAAGCAATCTATAATACTTGACAGCTTTTTACATGGTTACCCCGGGGATGCCTCTTGAACCAGAACATAATTCTGCTCCCCAGCGGTCCTTGGTGCTGTCCTGCTGGCTCTCTGCCAGACGACCAAGTCCTCCTCTCACTGAGTCCTTGAGCTTCCAGTCTGGGGCTCACCAGCAACCACTCCCTGAGCACTAGCTGACGTTCTTCAGACACCCAGAATCCTCCAGTCTCCACTGTCTACACCTCAGGTGTTGAGGAGACATCAGAGGTGGGGAGAGGGCTGAGAGGCTCTGGTGGCAACTTGAGGGGTGATCAAGAGGTCTAGAGAGGGAAGAACTGGGTGAACCTGGAACCCAAAGTGAGGCAAAAGTAGATTCAGGGAGGCTGAGGTGACAAATGTGCCTCTAAGCTCAAGTTCTCAACCCTCCCAGCTGTAAAGCTGCACTCAGAGATGAGCATTGTGGTACCCACACTAGACAGAGTCCCCAAGAATCCCTAAGATTTTAGGGTGTCCTATGAAACATAGTAATACTCAGACAGTGTGCCTGGCACACCCCAAATGTAAGTCAGGTCCTGAAACAATTCAACCCTCATCCACACTCTTGCCTTTCAGAATTATATTAGTCCCTTTACAAAAACATCCAAATCCCCATCAATCTTTTCACTGAAAGGCGCACGTCAAAGTGAGCATTTGTTTCTCCTGTGCAAGGATAAATCGGTGCATTCTTCACATTAGAGATAAAGAGTTTCTGGCATGGATCTTTGCTTTATGAAATCCATAAGTGCGAGGAAAGACTGTCACATTTGAGAAAAGGTTATACACATTTATGTATTAACTCAAGTGGTGAAAAAATGAAAGACCCAAAGTTTCATCTTCTCTTTGTTTCCAAGGAGACTAGCAGTTTGTATCGCAGTGTTCTATTATTCTTTTAAGTAAGAGAAATCGAGACCCACTTACTTCTCCCTCCCCCAGAAAGAAGCAAAGCTCATCATTCACCCTGAAAACAATTTGGAGCTGGATTCTCTGCAACCAGTGTCGGTGTCCACGGAGCAAGAAGGACCCAGAGAGGCCACCTGATTTGACCAGTCCATTTTGCAAGTCAGGACCCAAGGTTAGGTGAAGACCATAGTCAGTGATAGGTTGTACAAGGACAACAGGGTGATTCTTTTCCCCTCATGCTGCCTCTCTTGCAGACTAATTTGCGATTCCGCATCAAGAGAGGAAATTTATCATCGCACACCAGGAAGAGCTAGAAGCCCACTGATGCCTTTATTCCCAATATAAATGCCGAAACAGCTGGACAGCTCCCTGCGGAGTGTCTGTCTTCAATCGCAGCTTCTGCGAATGCTCTGGGTTTCTTGCTCACGGTGATTGCCCATCTCATTTCAAAACGTCTGACGGTGGGTACTAAAGGAGTCCAGGGGTCAGGAGGAGACTCCCACAGCGGTCCGAGACTCCAGGCAGCTGGGTAGTAACTATAATAAACATAGAAGTGAGTGCCTGGCACACCACGCAAACTAAGTGCCACATCTCCCCCGCCAGCCCTAGCTATCGGGTTCTCTCCCTCCTCTGTTGAGAAAGCCGAGGTCATAGACAGAAACCCTTTCCTACACCGCACAAGTAATAAACACGCAGCAAGGGCACCGACCTACCTGATGACCCCGCCCCTTCTGCTAGCCCTGCCCCTTCCGCTGAACCCGCCACTAAGGGTGAGTGGGCGGGGCTTCTTACTGATTGGTCCACTAGGCCACAGGCTGCAGCATCCTTGCACCAAGCCCAGACCCCTGCTCATCACCTCAGAGAATCCCTTGGACCAAAGACTTTGACAGAAGCAAGGGAAATCGGCTTTCCCCACTGACGAGGAGCGCCTCTGAATATTAAGTTAGAGACCCAACACACTGCCATCTGTCCCTCTGCTGCTGCTCCTGAATTCTTTAGGTCCCTGCAGGTGGAGGGTCCACCGCCGTGTGCCCACACATTCTTCAACATCCATCACGGCTCCCCACCAAGACTGGACAACCTCGTCCTCACACTAAATTCGTTGATTCACAGATCTGTGAAGCCAGGAAAGGCCACAAGCAGCCCTAAATCACAGGAAGAAGAGAAAGGAGGAAGGTTTGAAGGCACCTTTTTTTTTTTTTTTTTTTTTTTTTTTACAATTAAAAAAGTTCATGTTTGGGTTTTGGTCATACAGTGTTTCAGCACCCGTCCCTCCACCAGTGCCCATCTCCCACCACCAACATCCCCGGTTCCCTCCCCCCTTCCCCAGCCCTGCTCCATGGCAGGTTCTTTATTTCTTTCCCTTTCTCTCTCTTTCTCTTTTCTGAAGGCACCTTTGACTGAAGCCTTGCCCTGTGCCCTTTGCTGTGCACTGTCCTGCTGCTGTGCCCTGCACTGCTCCTGGAGCGCTGGCTCTCTCCCAGAGCACCGACAGGGCAGCCACTCCACGCTCGTCATTCCCGCTCCTGAAATCTGTTTGTGTGAAGCCTCACAGCCTCCCTGGCTCTGTCCTCCAGGCATAGAACGAGGGTGACAACACTCCTCAGGCCACTCCTCCACCCCTCGGTCCCACCTGTCCAAGGGTCTGGGTGTCCCCCTCCACCTTTCCCAGGTTCTGGGCTTTGCTGAAGAACAGGGTACAGTTCTCAGTGGGCTACAAGACGGGTAGGCAGCGACCCCTCTGGTGAGTAGCAGTCACTGCAGGGGACATCTACCCTGGTTCTCTTGGGGCATAATTGCAAAGAGGGATTGTGTGAACTGACTGGACAATTTAGGGGCTTTGCATACAGTGAACCCCATACTTGAGCTAGTTAAGACACACATTGACTCACAAAGCGAACATTTTTCTTTTTCATACTGCAAATCTCCCCTTGTGGCGATTCAAATAGATGATAGTTGTTGTTTCGTCCACTGGCCACGCTGAGGTTAGAGCTGTGACTCCCTTTTGTTTTGGGAAACTGAAACTGGTTCACTTTTACCCACCGCTCCTCCTCCCCCTCAACCCCTGCCACTACCCCCTCTGCCATGCTTCTGTGATTTAGACTATTTCAGATTCCATATAGACGCGAATGGCACCGCCCTTCTTGATTTTGCTGGCTGATTCACTTAGCAGTTTGGCCTCCACATCCCAATGACATGATTTTGCTCATTTTTATGACTGGATAGTAATGAAGACTACACACATCCATATATATTTTACTTTTTTTTTTCATCCACTAGTCTTAGTGGTTGGTCCCTCAAGGTGTTGTAGTTGTGGCTGTGGTGCCCGGCTGCATCAGCAGGTAGCAGACAGGAGACAGGCTTGTCTACACCCAGGGCTCTGCCCCTTGGGCCCCGGATGGTGGATGGTTGATGGTCTGACATAGAAAAGGACTGGGTCCCCTGGGATGAACTCAGAGCCAAGGCAGAGCCTGGCAAGCTACCAGTGGTGTATTCGATATGCCAAAAACAGTAACAATAATGGACCTAATTCCCAACGAATGGAGGCATTACTGGTGCCTGCTCGAGCAAATCAATGAACAACTTGTCACAAGTGGCAAGTGACAAGTGACATCCACTACTGGACAGTTTGGTTGTCTCCATGTCTTGGATATTGTGAATATGCTGCAATAAATCTCAGGGTGCAGATTCCTCCTTGAGATGCAATTTCAAAGTTTTTAGATATGGACCCAGGAGTGAGATTGCTAGGCCATATAAATATTCATTCCAAATGGGTTAAGGGGCTGGAGAGACAGTACAGCAGGTACAGCACCCCTCCTGCATGTGGCCATTGCGACATCTCATATGTTCCCCTAAAGCACTATGAGGAGTGATTCTTGAGTGCAGAGCCAGGAGTAACCCCTGAGCGTTGCTGGGTATGGCCCAACAACTAAAACAAAAAAAGAGGGATTACAAATTTAACAATAAGATCTAATATGTACACTTTATCTAAAGCTACTAGGGAAAACATTGGAGGGAAGACTCTTTACGTCACTTGGGTGATTGTTTTGCTATGACAGGAAAAAAGCACAGACAACAAAAGTAAAAGAGGAGCAATAGTACAGTGGGTAGGTGTATGCAGCCAACCCATGTTCAATCCCCAACAGCACATATGGTGCCCAAACCACCGTATAATCAGTGTCTGTGCCATAGGAAATTTGGCAATAGCTCCCAGAAAACTTTAAAACTTCATCTAGGAATTTAGGTTGTGGCAGGACACGGCAAGTGGGTGCTTGCTGAGCCCCATTGTTTGTGATGGAAACAAGAAAGGCAGGGAATAAGTGTAAAGGAAAGAAAAAGGTTAGACATAGCATCCACAGCTAAACAGCTAATCACCAGTGCTTGCTTAGGTGAAGAGCCCTTCTATCCAGCAATAGGCAATAGATGAAGCACCTATCTACCCAGCAATGGGCATTAGATGAAGTGTCTATCTATCCAGCAATGGGCATTAGATGAAGCGCCTATATCCAGCAATGGGCATGTCTGTGTCAGTACATGGCATGATGAAAGCAGAATATGAATGCAGTGAATTTTCTCTCAAGAGTGTCTGAGGCTAAGGAGATGGCTCAGGGGGCTGGAATGCATGATTTGCGCATGGGGACGCCAGTGCTAGCCTCAAATGCCACATGGTTCCCCCAAGCAGCACAGGGCTTGATCCTGAAAATAAAACAAAGGGAATGGAGAGATAATACAGAGGTTATGGTTCTTGACTTATATCCAGTTGAACTCGGGTTCAAATTCCAGCATGGTCCCCAAATGACTGCCAGAAATAATTCTTCGACACAAACCCAGGAGTAACCACTGAGCACCACTGGGCGTGACCCATATCCAAACAACAAACGGCAGGTTGGTGTGTAACTCTGTCTCTCTTCTCAAATACAGCCCCCAAATGCCGAGTTTTCTGGCCTAGTCAATGAGAGCATGTTCTCCCTCATCTTTGTGTGCTCCCAAACTTCCTGCAAAGGATTCCCAGTGCTTCTGTTACCCAAATAGTCACACGATACCCTCTGAAAGAGTCAGGTTTGGCGAGGTCGGAGAGCTGTCAGCAAACATGCAACTAAACATCTCTGTGTGCCTAGGAAGGGTGAGGTTCTGCCCTCTGCAGGCTGCAGGGAAGAGCCGGGTGTGGGAGATTTCTAGGTACAAGAGTTGAAGCTCAACTGCAATACCAGACACTCAAGAATCTCCTGCTGGGATATAGGGAGGCTACGGGAATGCAGAGGGATGAGTTTCTGCTCCACCAAAGAGTGAGCAAAAGGCTCACAAAGGAGAGAAGCCTCTGAAGTGACAGGAGCACTTGGGAGGTCAGAGCCCAGCAGGACATTCCCAGCGCCATAGTCAGGTGAGTTACAAGACAGATAAGACAGGGTCAGTGCAGACTGCAAGAAGGAACAGACTGAAAAGTGACACATGGACACTGGTAAGTCAAGAGGAAATGTAGGGACCATAGTAAGTTGGCACTGGATCACTGAAATCAATGGTGGGAGGAGGAGGAGGAGGAGAAGGAGGAAGAGAAGGAGAAGAAGGAGGAGGAGGAGGAGGAGGAGGAGAAGGAGAAGAAGGAGGAGGAGGAGGCGGAGGAGGAGAAGGAGAAGAAGGAGAAGGAGGAGAAGAAGAAAGAGGAGGAGGAGAAGGAGGAGGAGGAGGAGGAGAAGGAGGAGAAGGAGAAGGAGGAGAAGGAGAAGAAGAAGGAGAAGAAGGAGAAGGAGGAGAAGGAGGAGGAGAAGGAGGAGACAGAGGAGAAGGAGGAGGAGGAGGAGAAGGAGGAGGAGGAGGAGAAGGAGAAGAAGAAGAAGAAGAAGAAGAAGAAGAAGAAGAAGATGATGATGATGATGATGATGATGATGATGATGATGATGATGATGAAGAAGGAGGAGGAGGAGAATGTCTGACACAGAGGCAGAAGCAGGCTGGGGGAGGGAAGGGGCAGGAGGGACTAGGTATATTGGTGGTGGGAAACGTGCACTAGTCAAGGGCCTGGTATGTATGACTGAAACCTAATCATGAACAACTCTATAACAATGTATTTTACAATTATTCCTTTTTATTATCATTTTGATGTCTTGTCACTTGACACTTGTCTTCCTGTTGATCATCGATTTCCTCAAACGGGCACCAGTAACATCTCCATTCATTGGGAATGAGGTCCAACATCCCTTCCAAATGTCTCACTATCTCTTCTTGGGATTGAATAGTATTAGCCAGTTGTCTTCAACCACCAGTTCAATGGCCATATAGAAAGGTAGAGGAGGGTTGGAAAATACTCATCTCCCTTCGGTCAGAACTGGCTGCCAGGGAGCAGTCTGCAGAACAGGGCTGGGCCACTACTGCTGTAGGAAGGTGAAAGAGCGCTGGTATTCCCTTTTGGAAAACAATATGAACATCTTTGTAATTGTATATCTCATGGTGGTTTAATAAAATAAAATAAAATTCCTACCCTTGAAATAAAACGAAGAGCACTGGTATAAAAGTCTCTTTTCTCTGTCCAAACAGCTCTAACCAGCAGCACATAACAAACACTCTCCCTGGAGAAAAGTGGGGCTGACTCTGCGGGTGCTCCCACGGCTGTCCACGCTGTCCTCCTGGGGAGAGCCCAGTTGTCCCAGTTTGGAGTCTTTCATTTCCCGTTATACACCTGTGGTGGCATCAGATTTCTGAAGCACAATTCTGTGGGGTTTTTCTTTTACTTTTTTCTTGCAGAAAAGTGATTTTTTTAATTTATTTTTATTTTTTAAAAATCATGATTTACAATGCTGGTTGTTATACAGTTTATCCAGACATTTAGTGTTCCAACACCACCTATTGGAACAAGTAACATGACTCACAGTTTTGAAGGGCTTTTTAGTCCCCCAGCGGATGCGGGCTCTCTAAAGTATCCCCACCCCCAAACCACTGCTGGACTTGACTCTCGTCTCCCATCTGCCTCCATGAGGCTTCCACGGATGCCTAAAGTGCCCGACCAGGAACGGCTGTGGCCGGGATGAATCTACTCGGCTCAGTGGAGCTGGACAGCAGGGACAGCTCACAGACTCCTCAAATAGCAAACGACACCCTCTGCACATCTGATTTTCTGCCGTTTCTGCTCTTTTTCCTTTTGGCTGCCTAGTTTTATCCTCTGTCTCCCTCCGCCCGGCCTTCCTGGCCCTCAGTTTCCCGATCAGGGAAGAGGGAAAGGTGGGGCAGCTCAGAGAGCAAGTCTGCTCAGCCTGAGCACGCCCCAAAGACGCAGAAGCCTGCTCATGTTCTGAGCTCTTGCTCTTGCAGTCTGCTTCCCTTCCTGGACTCTAATTTTTCCGGGTGAAACCAGGCATGAGACAAATGCACGCGGCCTGTCCCCACACTGCAGGCACCAATCTCATTTTCTGCCGGATTTAAAATGCAGCCGTTACCGAGCATCTGCCTATTATTTGCGTTGACGTGGTGCCCTTCCCCAGAAGTCTGGTCACCATTATATATAATGTATGAATCCAACCCAGAAACAAGGCAAAGAGAAAATGACCCTGGACTTGGAGTGTCGGCGGTAATGAAATCGCTTTTCAGTGCGTGTCCCTCCAAGTTCATGCTCATTTTCATTTCTCGATTTCTTCTCCAATTTGTTACCCCAGTGACTGACGGCTCCAATTACAATTTCCTTCCCTCGCTTGCTCCCGTGTTATCCAATAAATGCCATGGCCTTTGGCTGTGCTGGGCACTTATTTTCCAATTACTGTGGGTAAACAGGGATGAGCAGGCAATTGCATTGAAGCTTTTAAATCATTTGATTTGGTCCTGAGCAAAATTTCAGAGATTGAGACATAAATATCAACTAGGCCATCGGCTATGGAAATTCCAGGAATCAGAAGAACTGTCCCTATTTTCACAAAGAGCCGTTTCCACAGGGGCATCTTTACCCGCAAAGTGACTTCACGTTCCAAAAAGACACGTTTTTCCTGCCTGTCAGTGTGACGTCCCTCGTTTGTTTCCATTCTGAGTTGGTGCCCATCAGCCTCTTTCAATCTCCATTAGCAGGTTGAAAATTTATTTAGAAAGCCGACAGGTACTATTTGGGGGATTAATGACCACTGATTTATGAATATTGAGCAGCATTTCAATAATCGGAGGCAGAGTAATCACCAGCGGCCGCAGCCAGCTCTCCTCCCCATTACGGTCTGTAGCAATCACTCAAAGCCAGTTAAATGATCCTGATTTATGACCTTAACCTTCAGGGTCCACTCCATTTGCTCTCATGGTGTGTAAATTCTAAAAAACGCAATTCCCTCCACCCCCAGAGAGCCAATTTAAGTCAACATTATGCATGAACCGAGAATGCGGGAATTCTCAGATCTCTTATTTCACTCATTAAATTTGCACCGAACATCTTGCAATTAAAATTTCATATAGATTTCTTCTTATGATTGACATTTGGCCTTGATGAAATGAGTTCAAATTTGCTCTCTCCAAAGACCTGGAAGGAGCACTCTGGTTCTGGACATTGTTTCGAGAAATGATGATGGGGCACTAATATGCTGATTAGCATTTCCAACGGACTAGTAGGCAAAGGGCTGCCTGCACCATGCAGTGAGAGACACTGGGGAGTCTCTCCGAGAAAGAGAAGCAAATGCAATCTGCTTTAAAAAAAATTTTAAAAAACTTCACTGGATATGTTTGGCAGTCATGGAGCAAGAACCATGTGTCTTAGAGAACACACTCTTCGAGCAAGAAGAAACCTCGCAGAAATCAGAGATCAAAGCCTTTTGTTTCAGGCTTGGATCCTGTGTTGACAGAGAAAGAGGCAGAGGGAGTTGAGGGGCTTTCATGCATCTCACCTTGCTCCACAATCTGACTTTGGCACCCAAGTCTGGCCAGAGGAGTATTAAGGGCATAAACTCTATACTGCCTCCATAGATCATCCTCCTGTCCCCGTCTGAGCAGACAGCTGTGGACAGAATAGACCACTGAAGTGAGGGATTTGCTTTCAGAGTGTAACTGTTTTAACATTTGCTGTGCAGCAGCAAACTCACCCCTTCAGTAATAGAACCTAAAATGTCACCCTGGACCCATACAGTCAAGGGCACACATTGGATTATTGACCTGTCCTGGCACTGAAGACCACGCAGTGGGGTCCTTGTGCATCCCTCCACTGGTACAGACAAGGCCCTCTATGTGCACAGAGAACGAGCGAGATAGCAGGAAATGTGTGCTTTCATCTCTAGGCAAAGGGGCTTTGTTAGATGGAAATATAGCAGACATAAGTCATGAACCTTTTTTTTCAAGGGTCAAGGAGATAAAGTAACATTAAGATTAATATAACTTGACTCCTCTAAATGTATGTATTGCAAGCCACAATGTGTAACTGAAGGAAGAGAAAGAGACAGAGACAGAGACAGAGACAGAGAGTGACAGAGGCAGAGAGAGAGAGAAGTGAAAATTACCTGCCATAGACACAGGTTGGAGTAGGAGGGGAAATCAGGGACATTGGTGGTGAGAAATGGGCACGGGTGGAGGGATGGGTGCTGGAACACTGCATGACTAAAACCCAAATATGAACACTTTTGTAACTGTGTGAGACAAAACAAAACCTTCTAAGTTGAAACTCCTTTGCCCTTGAGAGACTTGGGGAAAAGAGGTGCTAATAATGGTAAATTTTTGTGTCAGTCAAGAGACTACTACTGCCAACACCAAGGGCTTCTTCATTCCATCTCCTTTCATCTGGGAGGGAGGAGGTTGGCCCTACTACTCTGCGCCTTGAAAGTTGAGTGTGGTCAGTAGAATTGCGCAGGTGCTCAGCTTCAGTTCCCTTTGGAGTGGAATGGAGCAGTGCCACACTAATATTAGTAAGGGGGCAGTTTCTAAACGAGCTTCCAGCTCCACCCCAAGCAACAAAGCATCTTAATTCGGCCTTTTGCTTTCCTCTCCTGGTACAGTGGGGTTTAAGGAAAGCAATATCCTAACCTCTGCCCCTCCACCTGTACTAGACAGTCTCAGGGATGGTGATTACCTGACACAGAAATATTGCTACTCTTGAAAGCAAATGCTGTGGCCATTTCTCATGCTGCTATAATTAAATTAACCATAATTGAGGGAAGTCTGGATGTGGAAAATGGCAGCCCTCATGGAGTGGGGGTCGTCTGGCTTGTTGTGAGGCTCTGCTGGGGTGACGGGCCAGGGCTAGAACCCACCATCCCTCCCGGGTGCCTCATGAGTGACTGGGCATAGGGAGAGCCGGTAGCAGCTCTGCCCCATGTATGTGAGTCTCTGGATCAGCATACCTGGGCCGGACTTGAAAAAGACTGCTGCAGGGTGGGTCCAATGAGCTGGGCTATAACAGGCTCTTCTGCTGGGACATTAAGATTCACTTTATATAATTATACTGTTTCCATTCACTAGTTGTGTTTACAATGCTACTCTGAGCTGTAGCATCAGATTCCAAGTTTTTATTACTCCTTTTTCTTTTCAATGAACGATTTCTGAATTACTGAATTACCATTTTGGTGAACTGGATAAAGGAAACAAGTACAGTAATCACAGAAAAATTAAACTTTCACAAAAGATTAATAAAATAAGGCCCAAACCTATTATATTATGTGTCACTGCAGTAACTAAAAGATTTGGTGCAGATGAGCTGGCACACTCTTCACAACCATCTAAAAAAGTAAGTCAAAGTTAGGTCAGAGAGACATCAGGCAGTGCATTTGCCTTGCACATGAGCGACCTGGGTTTGCTCCCTGGAAATGCAGATGATCCCTTGAGCTCCACCCAGCGCACCTACAAGAGTATGCCACCCGCACGACAGAGCCTGGCAAGCCTCCCGTGTTGTATTTGATATGCCAAATACCAGTAATAACTATAAACCTCATTCCCATGACCTGATGTAACGGTTTGAGGCTCTTTATGCTCCTGGAGCAAGCAGATGCCCTTGGGCTCTACTAGCATGAGACAGGACATATGGAGATGTTACTGGTGCCTGCTCGAGCAAATCGATGAATGGGAAGACAGTGATACAGTGATATCTCATAGTGGTATAATAAAAAAATTTTTTTTAAAATAATAAAGTAACTCAACCCAAGGGTAAAATATGTGTGTGTGTGTGTGTGTGTGTGTGTGTGTAAAACTTAACTCTATGCACAGTGAGATGTTGAGACCAGGGCCAAGACAATGCTGGTGGTGAGAACAAGGCCAAGGAAGACGCACCCCTGGGAATACCCATGATGCCTGGCCCACTGTGCTCTGGGAGAGATGCTCTTTGTCTGTTGCAGCTCAGCCCATGGCCTCTATGGGAACCAATCCACAAGTCCCCTTTAATTCGTATGGATAACAGTGGGCCTGACTCAGTGAGCTGAAGGGACCCATGAGTGGCTCTGACAGAGCTGAGTCCAAGCTGCCAGAGCTACTAAGGAGATTACTTGACTTTGTCAAAGTCCAGTGATGCTTCAGATGAGAAATTATATGTGGAACCCAGAGGGGCAAAGAGAGAGAGAGGGATGCAAGTGTATGTGCATGAGAGCATGTAAAGGACAGAGCTCTAGACTGATCCAGAAACACAGAGGACATCCTGTTTTCAAAGTGGAATTTGGATCCAGATTTTTCTTTTTTTCTTTTATTTTTCTTTCTTTTTTTTTTTCTTTCCTCTTTTTTTTTTTTTTTTCTTTTTGCATTTTGGGTCACACCCGGTGAGGCTCAGGGGTTACTCCTGGCTCTTCGCTCAGGAATTACTCCTGGCAGTACTTGGGGGACCATGTGAGATGCCGGGAATCGAACCCGAGTCGGCCGCATGCAGGGCAAACTCTCTACCTGCTGTGCTATCACTCCAGCCCCTAGGTCCAGATTTTTCAATGCAGCCTGCAGATAGGATGAATCTATTTCCTGAGTTGCCAAACCTTAGCATAGCTGCCAAACAATTTTCTCCCCTCCATGATGCCTCCCTGTGCATTTCTTCCCACACACCTACTTTGGCCCTGCAACCTGCTCAGGTTCCAGGTCATGTCCTGTCAATCCAGGTCCAGCTGCACTGGGTGGGAGGTTCTAAGCCATGTTCCCATAGGGCAGGATTTTGAACTTGCCATCACTACCCACAATGCACCTGGGTGTCTGAAGCCCCAGCCAGGTTCAACAAAAAAACTGTGAACTGAAAACCGCATATTCCAGAAAGGGAACCCAACATGCGAATATGTAGGCTGAGTTTCCATAATTTCTCTCTTTCTGGACAATACCGGAGAGAGAGAGAGACAGGCAGAGGCTTGCACACCATGTTCATGGAAGCCAAGAGTAAAAAAGGTCAGAGGGGAATGAATAGAAAGAAATCACAGTTCCTCCATCAACGAGGCACTGTTCAACAACACAAAAAGTAACAAAACCCCATGTGAATGAATCTTGGGGACATCATACTAAATCAAAGACGCCAGATACAAACAGATGAATGTTATCTGACTCCACTGCTTGAAGAATCTGAAAGAAGCTAATTCCTAGAAACAAAGAAATGAAAGGCTTCCAGGGGTTGAGGGAAGGGAGGATGAGGGTCATTGCTTTAACAATATAGAGTTTCTGTTTGGGGCGATACAAAATTTTGCAACGGGATGGTACTGGAGTTTGACCAACATTATGAATAAACAACAGCATGGAACTAGAATTATGTGAAATTGTGAACCTACATTACGTGAAAAATACTTAACACAGATGAACTATATGCTTTAAATGGTTAAGATGACAAGTTTCAGGGTCTTTAGGTTTTATTATACCACAATTTAAAAGCAGATATGCAAAAAAAGAAATTGGATTGTGAATGGATGATATTGGCAATTGCCTAGGTTTTCTTATTGCTCATTTTGATTTTTTTTTTTTTTTTTGCTTTTTGGGTCACACCCAGTGATGCTCAGGGGTTATTCCTGGCTCTGCACTCAGGAATTACTCCTGGAGGTGCTCAGGAGACCATATGGGATGCCGGGGCTAGAACCCAGGTCGGCTGCATGCAAGGCAAACCCCCTACCTGCTGGACTATCTCTCTGGCCCTCATTTTGATTTTTGTTGTACTAATTTCTCCAGTCCTGGATTGTTTTTTTCATTTTCAGTGTACCAGGGTAGAGAAGAGATTGCTAAGTTCAAGGTATCAAAGAAGGCTTCTGGGAGGAGGTGATGACCCAATAGGCCATTAATGGCATAGTCTGTGCCAAGATGAGAGGGCCTTTTCAGGAGCTGCAAGAGCTCATGAAACCATTTGCCTCCTCCCGTTCTTGGCAGAACTGAGTGAAATATATGCATCCTATTAAGTACTAAGCCCCACTTTAACCCACAAAGGCTCCTGGCTTCCCATGGAGAATGACCATTCCACCTTCCCCCACCCCTGACCAGTCCACACTCACCACCCACTCTGAGTTTGCTGACTCTACTCAGCTCCCCACACAATGGAGCTCTCCATATGGCCAAGCCAGCAATAACCACCCCCACCGCTTTGGATTCTGGAGTCTGGGCTACTCCCCAGCTATCTGCACATTCCAAGAACTGAATTATGCACCATTTTGCATGACTTCCGAAATCGGGGTCCCCAAAGCCAAGCTGTAGCTTGCAAATCCCTGCAATGCTCTGTGTACAAAAATATGCACTGATCATTGCGGGGGAATATGGCAAACAGCACTTCCTTCTTGAACCGCAGCAAAGAGGCTGAGAAGCCGGGCAGTATTTTCACTTGCCACAGGTGATTTGCAACACGATTCATCCACAGTACTCTTGTCAACCCCAGTTAATAGCCTCTGTTCTTCTTCCTGCTCCTAAGACCCAGATAGAGACCCTGTGCCCTGAGAGAATTACAAACCAACCCCCTGGCTCCCCAAGAAGAATGGAGGCTTGTGGAGGGGAGGCTCTGGATTTCCAGTTCTTGTGACCCCATGCCAAGCACAGCACCTGGCAGAGCATCCTGAAGGATTCTGTTGCCTTGACGACCAGCTCCGGCTGCTATTTCAGGGCTCTCCCTCCATCTTCAGAGCCCCAGGAGCTCGGGAAAGCAGCAGACGCCACCAGGCATTAGTAGGAGCATGCAGCCTTTTTGGCAAAGTGGCGTTAATAACGCTCAGCTCAGCTCATCAGCCAGGCTCCTCGAGACAGGCAGGATGAGGGGCCGCTGGTGGCTCATTTCCTCCTCCGGAGCCCACTGCTAGCAATAACGCTTCATTCTCTTGGTTTTGTTTTTTATCTCTAGCTAACTTGGAAGGTGGGAAGTGGCACTGCATCGCTTATGCCTCATTCTGGGAGCTAATATGACCCCTTTGGTGAGAAGCATTTCCCCCTTCTGTCTCACCATCTGTTTGGTCATTGTCAGTGGTTGTCAGTGGCTTTGCTCTGCTGGTGGAGGCTAGAGGAGGGTGCTGAGGGTCAAGAGGCTTCTCTATGCCCCAAATTCTAAGACAGGCTCCCTTCCTCCTCAGCTGAGTGGCAGAGTAGCTCCCTCAATCTGAGCCCGTATTCTGCAGGCAGCCTCTGGACACTACTGGTCATGGGAGAGGCCTAAGTATCCCCACTCTTGCCAAGGGATCTCAAGGAATCTGACAGTCTGGGAGTGAAGGAACTGTCTACTGGTCGCCAGCTAGAAATGGTTCAAGAGCTGCACTGTGGCAGGTGACGCTGCTGGCAGAGCCTCGTCTCCTAGACCGTGTTTATTTCTTCCAGGCTCCTCCTGGGATCTCACACACAGTGGGCGTCACCCCTGTCTCTTGTTCCCACTCAACTGTGGCTTCAACGCCATTGTCTCTGGAGCTCATGGTTCAACAGCCATCATGGAACTGCTCATGGCTCTTCACTGAGACAGAACTGGGGGACAAGCTTCTCTCTGCATCATGGGTTTCACGACCCTGGAAGATCCAGATCCAAGAGGGTGTGTGGACTTGGCCTGCCAGTGTGTGCTGGCTGTGGGCTTTCATCTGAGCCTCTGACTTCCTTCCCACCTGGAGATCCACGATGCCGCTGCACTTTTCATGCTTACTGACTAGGGCTGACTCTAAGGATTCTAAGAACAAGAAATGGAGCTGCCAAATTCTTGCAATTTGGGCCCAGAAACTGGCATAACATCTCTTCTAGCACATTCTGTTGTTCAAGTCCTCCCAGAAATGAAAGCAAGCGCCAAGCCACTATATGGCATTGGTGCTTTGGCACCAGTTTGGCACCAGTTCAGTCCAAGGCTTGGGGGTGCAGAGTCCACATAAGCCTTCCTATATACACCTGTCCTTCCGCAAAACAGTTCCCAGAGTCACAAGCAAACATAAGTTCCTTATGTGATAGCTCCAAAGGCAGTTTGATGGACATTCTCTCTCCCTCTGGCACCTTGTCTGGGTGGGCCAGAAGACCCCAAGGGAGTTTACTCAAACCTCACTCTTTCTAGGTGCCGGAGTGATAGTAAAGCAGGTAGGGCATTAGCCTTGCATGCAGCAAATCTGGGTTCAATCCTCAGCATCCCATATGGTCCCCCAACACCACCAGGAGTGATTCTTGAACACAGAGCTAGGAGTAACCCTGAGCATAGCAGGCTGTGCACCCCCAAAAAAAAATAAGAGTGATCAAAAGAGAGCAAGTGAGAGAGAGAGAGAAGAAAACTGCCTGCTATTGAGGCAGACTAGGATAGGGATGGAGGGAGGGAAACTGGTTGGGGACATTGGTGGAAGAAAGTGTCCACCGGTGAAGGGAGGGGTGTTAGAACATTGTATGACTGAAACACAATCATGAACAACTTTGTAACTGTGTATCTCACAGTGACTTAATTTTTGAAAAAAAGAAGAAAAGGATTTTTTTTTAATTTATTCTAGTTTGAGTTGGCTGATCCATACTTATTCCAAGAACCCCAAAGTACTTGAGCCGTGGACTAAGGCAAGGCCTGTGTCACACACCACTTCCCTTGCCAATATACCACCTTTATAACCAACAAAGTTCATTCAGACACACTCTGGGCCTCCTCCAGGCTCTGGGGCATGAACCTTCACTGTATCTATTTTTTTCTGGCTTCTATGACAATAAGCCTCCTGCTTCAGC
This sequence comes from Cryptotis parvus, assembly GCA_021461705.1. NCBI lineage: Eukaryota > Metazoa > Chordata > Mammalia > Eulipotyphla > Soricidae > Cryptotis > Cryptotis parvus. The sequence continues at coordinate 21,982 of JAJIBD010001551.1, read as the reverse complement.
CCAGGGCTCTGCATGACATGATCCATCAAACCCTGTCACCCCAAATTCCCATCAGTACTGAATCACAGTGGGGGAGACCCACGCCCCATTTACAGTCAGTACGGGAGTCTGAGTGAGGAATGCAGAGGAGAGATGGAGTTGCCAGGGCCTTAATGCAGAGCAGGATGTGAACCTGGGTCTGTCTGGTACCCACAGTTCTGGACCAACCTCTGAAGATTTTTTGGGGGGCTCTATATCCAGGACCAGATGATCCTGGGAGGTGGCATGGCCACACTGCAGACATCAAGGCCTTGACCCCTCCCACCCACCAATTTATTGTTCTGGAGGCTCTGCTGCTGGGTTCTCTAGAGGAGGAAGTGGCCTCCCCTTGCTAGCCAGCCCGGAGCAGGCCCAACCCGTGGACCACCCTCCTGGATCTGCTTCAGCACTTCTTCACACATACCTCGCAAAACACACACACACACACACACACACACACACACACACACACACACACACACACCATTTCCTTCCTGACTCTTCTCTGGAGCCCTGCCCTGAACTCAGCTCCTGTGAAGTTTCCTGGACAAACCCTGTGTCTGCCAGAGTCCTTGGGTCACTAGCACAAGCTGTGCAGAACTTCTGGCTGGCGGGACTCCTGCCATAATGGGGAAAGGTCCTCAGAAGCCCTGGGCAAGATGCCTGTAACCAGACATGTCAACTGTCCCATCTCACCTGCCTCTCTCTACCATCGTGAACTTCTGCCCTCACCAGATTTCCCATCTCTTCGGCAAAGTCTGGCCTCAGTTCCTGTTCCAGCTGTCACCTTAAACCCCAGCCTCCTGTCCCTGTGCCTCAAAGGATGGAAGAGGCAGAGAGCAGGCTGTGTGCGTGGTGGCCCTGGCAGGCAAGAACTAGCACCTCCCCTCTGTCTTCCCCTTCCCACCTCTACTCACTCTCCCGTTCATTCTCCCTCTCTCTTTCCTCTGACCTCCTTTCTCTCCATGCTTGCTCTCCAGGCAGTTGATAGCAAAAGTCACAATGTAGCCACTAAGAGTTGTGGGAACACATCACCACTCGAATGCACAGAAGGCACAGAGAAGACAAGGGAAGGTTCTGGAAGGAGGCCAGGGCAGGAATGGGCACAGTCATTCCTCACCCCCTGTCTCACCAGAAGAGCCCATTCTCACGGTGTCCAGACGCCCCCACAAAGTCTGTTCAGAGGCCTTGGTAGAATTGGGGCGGGGGATTGTTTCCTGTTGTGCTGGGAACTCTTGCCCACACCGGGGACAGGCATGATCCATTGTGCTCTAAACTCCATTCAGGGATCTACACACCTCTTGTTCTCATCTTTGACTTTAATAGTCAGTTCCAGAAACAAGAAATTATCCCTATACCTCAAATTCACAAGCTATCCTGCCATCTAGGTGCTGAGATACATCTCAACAGACACCTCCAACAGCAGGAGTTGGAGATGACAGACATGAAGGGGAACTTAAGTGTGTGGGGGGGAGGTGAGAACATTATCTTAGAGGATGCAAGGAAGAGACCAAGGGCATCCCCATGTAGATAACTGGATGAATGGGATGTTCTGTCCATGTTTCTGTCCTCTCTGACCTGACTCTCAGTATGGTAAAGCCAGCAGCCCTCCCCACTGAGTGTAAGACACCCCTTCCTTCACACTCACACTCACTCCAAAATCTTGAGGTGAAGCCCTAGTCCCCAGTGACTCTGAAGACTCTTCTGAGAGGGAATTTAGTTTAAATGAGTCTTAAAACTGAGCTCTGATCGAATCTTCCTGGTGTCCTTAACAGGAAAATTTGGGGAGTCCATAAATAGTTCAGGGCACTGGGGTTTGTGTTTTTCATGCACAAAGACCCCCAAATCCTATCCCTGGTACTACATGCCTTCTGTAGCAATGGTGGGCTCTTCCTCATGGCCCCCAACCAGTTGAGCCAGAGCAGTACTGAATTGTAGGGCCAGAGCATTGGTTGACCAGTTGGCCAAATGTCCCTGGGCCCTGAACACTACTTAGAAACCACCCCCACACTGAAAGAGAGAGAGAGAGAGAGAGAGAGAGAGAGAATGAACACCAAAGATCTCCCAGCCTGCACTGTACTCAGAGCCCCTCACAAGCTCACATAGAGAAGACAGTAGAGAACCCCTCAGAGAGGCCTGCAAGGACCCCAGACCTGCCCAGTCCAGTCCTCAGGCTTCTATTCCCTACAGTTGTGAGAAAGAAATGTATGTTGTTGGGTGCTCCATGAGGGTAGCTGGAGGTTCCCAGACTCCAGAGTATACATAGAGCTCCTGGTACTCAAAACTGGTCAGCAGACCCTAAACTTACCTCCAGAAAGGTTGGAAAGGGTAGACATGGGGAAAAATAGTCTTGAGAAATGTTGAGGCATCTCTTTTGGGGCTCCAGTCTTAAGGGCACTCGTTGCACCTTCATAGAGCCAGGAGGACAAAGGTTCTCCGAGGGGCACAGCCCTGCTCCCCCTTGACCCAAAAGGGGAATGGCTTTTGGTCTGGTGGCAGACTCCACTACCTGTATGTATAGTCTGAAACTCAAACACATGCACGCGCACACACACACACACACACACACACACACACACACCGTGACAAATACAGGGAAACAAGTAATTCTGACAAGTCCTGAGGGCCCTTTAAGTGTCATCCCCTTCACAAACTCCTAAGATGTTGTGACATCACAGGGCCCATGTCCCAGCTGCTGACAGCCTCTCCACATCCTCGCTTGTCCAGAGAGTGGTTCTAGTCACAATACATGACCATACTCAGCCGTGTTTCCTTATTCTTATGGCTGTATTTTCACCATAGCCTCAAATGCTATCAAATACCCATGAAAGGGACCTGACCAAATAAAAAATTGATAAAAATTTATTGAAATACATAAGACAAATTCTGCAAACCATGCTTCTGTTCAGCACAAAGATAACTCCCAGCAAACACAACCTGGGGTCAGAGGTTGGAGACAGAGGACCAGAGTGGGGTTGAGAGTTGGGGGGCTTGGGGGAGTGTCAAAATTCTGGACAAATGAAAAACGGAAAATACAGTATTTCAGTGCTCCAAATTTTTATCTCTAATTTTAGTGTTATTTTTTGGTTGTGTTTGCTTATTTTTTGAACCACACCTGGCAGTGCTCAGGGGATCCTCTTGACTCTTCCATCATCATGTGTAAGGCAAGCCCTACCTGCTGTACTGTCTCTCTGACCTCAATCTCTAATTTTAATGCAGTCCTTCACCAATTCCTGTCAAGGGACTTTCGTCTATGTGTGTCTGTTCATTTTAATTTGGGGACTTATATAAATACATTCAAGTCTCAACAATTGATCAAGAAATCATAAACATGGGGGTAGAACCCAGTCTTAGAGGACTTTGTGTAGTAGAAGTTCACTGGTGAAAAGAAGAGCCGTTTAATCCCAAAGGAAATGAACGGATTATTTCTCAAACATCCTGACAAGCTCCTCATCAAACTGAAGTAAGTTGAGCCGGACACTCCATATCTTCTCTTGCACAGCAATAAAGCAAGCAAAAAAGTCTTGACAGCTGTTTAAAAACATAAATAGAAAAAAGAAGAAAAAAAAAAACCTGGCAAGGAAATCTAGTTGATAACAAGGAAAATCTGAGAGTCAAAATAAATCTGAGACGAGAAATCCCAAAACCATAAAATAAAGACATATATAAAATAAAAACACATTAAATAAAAATAGAAAAATTTAACACGCCGATACTTGCACCCACTAGCCTTGGCTCACACAAAGGTGGCATCATTAACATACATTGTAACACCAGCATCAACGTGTTAAACTTTATTGTACAACAAGAGCCATCAACAGAGTGGGGGAAAGATCCCAAGTAGTCAGTATATGCAAGACCCTTCACCAATTGGCCCTCCACCAGATGGACCACTGGGCATGAATGGCCCTGGTGGTCCCCAAGCATCACCCCTCATGGTCCCCCAAGTATACTGCTAACCTGAGGCTGGGCTGAGTTCTTCTAGTAGTAGCTCTTTAAAAAAGAAAAAAGAACTCAAAATAAAATAAGAACAAAATACACCAACAAAGGCAAGACAAATAATAGATCTGAAAGAAGTCCTCACAGTCCTGGTGCTAGACAGGGGTCATTCTGTAAGGGCTCTTAGGAATGGAAAAGATTGACCCCTGCCCTGCCCCACACATACCCCTGCCCCACGCATGCCCCACGCAAACCTGGAGTCAGCCAGACTGATGGAAAAATTCACACCTCAGCACTGGCATGGCTGACGTTATAGGAAGAGGCTGGGTGACATTGCTTACCTGGGCTGCTAGAAGTGAATAGAGATGTCCTCGGCCCCACCCAGGGAACAGCATCACAGACAGCTGTTGTGTCTGTGGGCAGCAAAGAAGAATTCCCCAACTTTGGAGCATGCGTTCTGGTAGCTTCACCACCAAATAGGAAGTGAGGTTTCCTATGCCCTACATTCCCACTCCATGGTGCTTTGCCACCAAAGGAAAGATGGCAAAGCATCACGCATCCATTCCTTGAAGCTTCCCTCAACTGGAACAACCTGGAAACAGAACGAATGCTGGTCGGTGTAGCTGTTGGGAAAGTAGCTGAATCGATTCAGGCCCCTTCCACAGGCCCTACGTGCAGTCTTTGGAGACCCTGGGTTCCTATTTCACACTGCAGCTCTCAAGCTTTGGTTCATGACCATTTCCATGAATGAGCATTCATGCCAGAGATCTGTCTGTTTATGCTGCTTTTAAGCAGGAGAACAGAACTGAGTTTTGGAGGACCATGGACCATTGTAATAGCCAGTAATTCCTCCCCTTCTTAAGAACCAGTGTTCCTATCTAAGGGGTCAGTAAAGCCTCCAAAATTATTTCCACCCAGTCCTGTCTAGTGGAACAGAAGAGCCTATATATAAAAAGCCCCTATAAATTTTAGGAGTGTGGGACCCAAGGTACTACAGGGATTAAGGTGCTTGTCTTATACATGGTTGAACCTGGCTCGATCTCTGACACAGAATCTGATCCCTGAACACCATAGAATGCTCCCGTTGGTGCACTCTTTCAGCCCTATTACTAGCACTGAGTTTTCTGTTGTAAATGAAGGGCTGCTTCTCTCTCTTTCTTTTAAGCTATTTGTATACACACAGGTGGACAGTTAAGACTATACATTGGTGCAGTCCCTATAAAGATACCCATGATGTTCTTCAAAAGAAATTGAACAAACACTCCTGAAATTTGTATGGAATAATAAACCCCCACGAATAGCTAAAGGAATCCTTGGGAAAAAGAAGATGGGAGGTATCACTTTCCCCAAACTCAAGCTCTACTACAGAGCAGTTGTAATTAAGACAGTGTGGTATTGGTATAGAGACAGACCCATAGACCTATGGAATAGAACTGAATATCCTGAAACACACTCTCAAATATACAACCACTTAAACTTCGATAAAGGAGCAAAAAATATTAAGTGGAGCAAAGAAAGCCTCTTCAACAAATGGTGCTGGGAAAAATGGGCAGCTACGTGTAAGAAAATGAACTTAGACCTCCTTCTAACGCCATGCACAAAAGTCAGATCAAAATGGATTCTAGATCTCAACATCAGACATGAATCTATAAGGTACATCAAAGAAAACAGGAGAAACGCTCTACGACATCGAAATGAAAAGTATCTTTAAAGACGACACACCACTGACCAAGCAAATGGAAGCAAAGATAAACAAATGGGATTACATAAAATTGAAAAGCTTTTGCACCTCAAAAGAAACGGTGACCAAGATACAAAGACAATCCACAGAGTGAGAAAAGATATTCATCCAATACCCATCTGACAAGGGGTTAATATCCAGGATGTATCAGGCACTGGTAGCACTTCACAAGAAAAAAACAGCCAACCCCATCAAAAATATGGGGAGAAGAAATGAACAGAAGCTTCCAAAAAAGAAGAAATTCGAATGGCCAAAAGGTATATGAAAAAGTGCTCTTCATCATTAATAATCAGGGAGATTCAAATCAAACAACAATAAGGTACCATCTCACACCATAAAGACTGGCACACATCCAAAACAGCAAGAACAACCGGTGCTGGCATGGATATTGGGGGAAAAGGGACTCTCATCCACTTTTGGTGGGCGTGCCGACTGGTCCAGCCCTTTTGGAAAACGATATGGACATTCCTCCGAAAACTAAATATTGAGCTCCCATTTGATCCAGCAATAGCACTCCAGGGAATATATCCTAGAGACCAAAAAACACATAGCAGAAACACTATCTGTACTTCTTTATTCATCGCTGTGCTATTCACAATAGCTAGAATCTGGAAACAACCTAAGTGCCCGAGAACAGAGGACTAGCTAAAGAAATTGTGGTACATCTACACGATGGAATACTATACAGCTGTCAGAAAGACGAAATTGTGAAATTTACCTGCGAATGGATGGATATGGAGACTGTCATGCTTAGTGAAATTCAGAAGGAAAAGTCAGAAGGAAAAGGACAGATACAGAATGACTTCTTCATCTTTTTTTGTCTTTGTCAGCTTCATCGTGTGCATCTTCATCTTCTTTTTCATCTTCTCCTTCATCTCCTACTTTCCTCCTTCTCCTTCTTCTCCTGATCCTTCTTCTTCTCTATTTTTAGCTTGGGGCTACATCTGGCAGTGTTCAGGACTTACTCCTGGCTCAGTGCTCAGGAATCACTCCCAACAATGCTCAGGTCACCTTATGTGGTGCTGGGGGCTGGACATGTGCCAGGCAAATGTCCTCTCACTGTACTCTTTCCAGCCCCAGAACCTCTCTTATTAATGAGCAAAAATGTCCATCACTCTCCCACTCTTGGGCTTGGCAGGTACTTGGAGGAAATGGGTGAGGCCCCCTTCTGAATCAGTGAGCATTATTCAAGTGGCTGACTGTTCCCCACATGCAGAGTGTCAGAATTTCGGCACCCTTCCGTTGCCCAGAGACTCTGAAACTGTAGGATTCCTCCAACTTCTCCCTAATGGGAACTGCTAAAGGAAGAGGCTGCCTCCCTGGCTGTAAGCATCCCCTCCCTGCCTGTAAGGACATGACTGCTAAGTGGGGAGCGGTGATAACAGGCTGCATGGACCAGATGGCGTCTATATTTAGAGGCCTTCTGAGGCAGGATTGGTGCCATTTAGAACAGATCATGGCCAAGAAAATGTGTCTTGAGTGTTCCAAATGGATCTGGGGAAAACCTCCCTGTGCCTCCCACTAAGCTAAATGGTACCCCCGCCCAAAATATAAATAAATAAAAGCACTATGTGTTGAGATCTTGAGCCCTTAGCAGTCCACATGTGATGGTCTGTGCAGAAAGGGTCTTAAACTGAGGCCCTTAAACACAACAGAAGTGAGCCACATAACTGAGTTGGTTGAAGGGGAGATTTAGAAAGAGGGGTGTTGGGGGTCCTTGGAGGAGAATGATGGGAGTAGTGTTGGAATTACATGCACAAAAACCAATATTAACAGGATTGTGTATCACAGAAATTCTGTCAATAAAAAAAAACTTTAAAAAAAATAAAAGGGGGGCCAGAGCAATAGTCCAGCTGGTAGGGCATTTGCCTTGCACACAACCGACCCAGGTTCAATCCCGGCATTCCATATGGTCCCCCTAATCATTACCAGGAGTAATTCCTGAGTGCAGAGCCAGGAGTAACCCCTGTGCAATGCCGGGAGAAAGAAAGAAAAAGAAAGAAAGAAAGAAAGAAAGAAAGAAAGAAAGAAAGAAAGAAAGAAAGAAAGAAAGAAAGAAAGAAAGAAAGAAAGAAAGAAAGAAAGAAAGAAAGAAAGAAAGAAAGAAAGAAAGAAAGAAAGAAAGAAAGAAAGAAAGAAAGAAAGAAAGAAAGAAAGAAAGAAAGAAAGAAAGAAAGAAAGAAAGAAAGAAAGAAAGAAAGAAAGAAAGAAAGAAAGAAAGAAAGAAAGAAAGAAAGAAAGAAAGAAAGAAAGAAAAAGAAAGAAAGAAAGGAGGGAGAGAGGGAGGGAGAGAGGAGGGAGAGAGGGAGGGAGAGAGGGAAAGAAGAAGGAAGGAAGGAGGGAGGGAAGGAGGGAAGGAGGGATGGAAGGAGGGAAGGAGGGAGGAAGGGAGGGAGGAAGGAAGGGAAGGAAGGAAGGGAGGGAGGAAGTAAAGAAGGAAGGAAGGAAGGGAGGGAGGGAGGGAGGGAGGGAGGGGGGAGGGAGGAGGGAGGGAGGGAGGGAAGGAAGGAAGGGAAGGAAGGAAGGAAGGAAGGAAGGAAGGAAGGAAGGAAGGAAAGGAAGGAAGGAAGGAAGGAAGGAAGGAAGGAAGGAAGGAAGGAAGGAAGGAAGGAAGGAAGGAAGGGAAGGAAGGAAGGAAGGAAGGAAGGAAGGAAGGAAGGAAGGAAGGAAGGAAGGAAGGAAGGAAGCTAAGACCCTTAGCAGGGCCCAATTCTACCTACCTGCATCCTTGTAAGAAGAGGTCTTCAGAGTACAGACCTAGAGTGGACCTCATTGGGATCCGGGAGGAGATAATGTCTCCACCCCAAGGAGCAGGTCACAGAGAAACCAACCCTGTGACCTTGGACTTGTAGAGCTCCTAAGTGGTGAGGAAATACTTCTCTGTTATTTGCACACATGTGTTCACACACAAAGCTCTACAGACTGTATGTCAAAATCCCCAGGAAGTTAGCACACACCCCAAAAACCCAGGACACAATGCCATTTCCTGAACTTGACTCACATCATACTGTCAGCTGCCACTTGGGCCCCAGACACATAACCCATCCTCCTGTCACCCTTAACACACAAGGAACTTAGTTCACAGTCTTCTTTGGGGACTACCCTCTGTACCCAACCTCCCCTTGAAAAGGTTCTTTCTGGGAACTGGAGGGATGGTACATAGGTAGGGGCCCACTATTGTTACCATGCTTTGCATGTTGCTCATCCTGGTTCAAACTCCAGCACCTCATAGCACCATCAGGAGTGATCCCAGAATGCAGAGCCAAGAGCAAGCCCTGAGCACTGCTTTGTGTGGTGAAGGAAAAAATCCTCTTCATCTTGTGTATGTTCAAAGCCCCTTCCTCAGAGGGGACTTGTCCAAGTCTCTTTTCCCCAACCCCACACACTAGAACCCGCTTTTTTTTCCTCATCCCCTAACTTTCTCCTCCTTCCTAGTGTAGTTGGAACTCATGGGGTTGCACAATGTCTTTCCCAGTGGGGAACCCTGCCATGCATCTGCGTCTGAGAGAGGAGGCAGTGTAGGACCAGGGAACCGTGGGGGACGGGAAAGCCAGGAACACCCCCAAAATGACAACCACTGACCATGTCATAGCAAGATCAAGCACAGATCTCACCTCTAGCTCTCACCTCTAGCTCTGGACCTGACTCTCTTGGACCACATCACCCCAGCTCTAAAGAACATACTTAGCCTTTGTGACTCCATCATCCCAGACAAAACAAATTAAAAAGACTGTTTTTCCCCCTGCACCCTCATTCCTGCATTCATTGAGGGCACGTTCTTGACAGAAGAGCTAGATGCTTATAGCATTGGGGGCTTGCAGAAGGAACCTTGGAAATGAGGGAGCAACAGTTCCATAGAAACAGAATTACCCAATATCCTAGATGCCTTCCGTGCCCAAGAGGGAGGAGCAGCTCCAGCCTCCCTTTGACACAGCAAGCATGGGGAGATATGCTTGCTGACAGCAGGAACATAGCCAACAAAGATCAGAGGTTAGAGTGCAAAGGTCCACATCTGGGTGCCACCCCATATAGAAGACCTTTCCTGAACCTATAAGGGAACCTGTCCCCAGAGGTATGTGTGTAGCTTAGAAGTGGGGTGGAGAGGGGATTAGAGGCAGGACCCTGTGTGGAGGCCAGGGAAAGAAACTAGGATAGCCTTGATGTGATGGGTGCTGGGGTGGGGGCAAGACTGAACTGGAAGGTTAGGGGGTCCACCAGACAGCCCTCAGACAGCCCTGTTCCACTCCCTTTGCTATCTATATCTGAAAGTATGGCAGGTCGGGCCCAGCAAGGTGACTGTTCATTTCATGGGGTTTCAAATTCCCAGCAGAAATGAAAGAGCTTTAAATTCAATCATCAGTTGAGATGCGTCTCTTCTCATCATCCCAGGCCATTATTTCAACTGTGTGTGCGCAGTGTGCGCGCACACACTCACTGCATGCACTCAGAGCTTTTGCTTTCTCATAGGAAACCAGATAGTTGTGTAGTCTATTATTCAACTGGTTTAAATTGGAGGCTTTGGACAAATTGCATTTGAAATGGAAAGGGATGAAGTAATCAGATAAGGGGGAATTTGGGGAATGCCAGGTGTGGGCCCATGGCTTGCTCTATCTGTGTTATCAATGAGAGAACACAAGCTGGCCCATCTAAATTTCTCAATCGGAGTCTCTGACAGAAAACTGGAGAATTCATCTGGATAATTCATCTTGTCTTTCGCTAAGACCCAAGCCTTTTGCTCCCTAATGAATGAAGCCAAGCTGAGCTTCATTCTCTTCTCCCAACTCTGACAAGTGCCTTTGGAAAGCAGACTAGTTAATTGGGAGAAGGGGGTCAAGAGAGAGTATGTGGGAGCCCCAGAGTAGCCCTGTGCTGTCTCCAAAGGAAAGTGGGGTGTCTGTGAGCATAGACAAGCCCTTGGCTTAGACCTCATGGGGGAAAGAAAAGCCCCTAGAAGTCCAAGAGACTCTTGGAAAGACTATAAATATCACTAGATCACTAGATCACTAGACATCCCGTTATCCATGGATTTCCTCAAGCGGGCACCAGTAACATTTCCATTTGACCCTATCACATGCCAGTGTAGCCCAATGGCATCTGGTTGTTTCAGGAATACGAAGAGCCTCAAACCATTCGTTCATGGTCTTGACGAAGAAGTCTGACCATCTTGTATGTGGGCAGCCATGTGATCTTTTGACGTCCTGTGGGATCCAGTCGGTAAGGGATCTAGTCCAGCTGTCGTCTCCAAATCACATTACATGTCCAGCCCATCTGATTTTCGATGCCTTGGCAAATGAGACAGCATCCCTGACTCTGGAACAGCGATGGAGGTCAGAACTCCGATTCCTTCTCTCACTTGAGTGAGGCGTGATATTCCAAGCATAGCTCTTTCGATTCCTCTTTGGGAGACCCGAATAGCATTCTCATCCTGCTTTCATAGGGCCCAGGTCTCTGAGGGCGTATGTCAATGCAGATAGAACAGTGGAGTCGAAGAGATGTGCCTAGAGCCGGAGGTTCTTTGTCTTTTTCACTACTTCTTCGATGCTTTTGAAAGCAATCCATGCCGCTCTCTTCCTCCTGCACAGCTCAGGTTTTAGGTCATTCATCATGTTGACTTTTCGACCTAGGTACACATAACTGCTGCATTCAGAGATGCTTGTTCCATTGAGGGGTGATTGGGGCCTCTGGAACTAGTTCATTTTTCATAAACAATATAAATAGTATAGTATAGTATAGTATAGTATAGTATAGTATAGTATAGTATAGTATAGTATAGTATAGTATAGTATAGTATAGTATAAATATATTATGTCCAAAGCAATCTCTATTGGGAATAGGCCCCTTGGCATCAGAACAAAAGAAATTTCCTCTTTTTTGAACACCTGCCACTTTGAAGGAGACAGATGTTTCCAGAGAGAGAAAGATTTGAGAAGGGTCTTGCAAAGGGAGACTTCAAAATGAGAGAACGTTTCCACCAAAACTGATTCTACCAGCTCCAAGTATCCTTTGGACCCTTATCCATAAGGGTAAGGGTTTGACTTACAACAAAGGTGGAGGTCTCTGTATTTCATTGTAACTCCAGGTAACAGTCACAAACAGCTAAGAAGTGGCATGGTATGTTAGAGCCGAGGCTGGGCTAAAACATGCTCTCCCAGCTCTGCTGCCCAACAAGCAGGAAAAGAAAAGAGGCATTTCCTTGCTGTAGAGTCTGTCTCTCCTCGGGGATGGAGAGATAGTACAGAAAGCCTCTGTTTTGCATGCAAATGGCCCTAGTTTCATCCCACCACTGTATATGGTCCCCCAGTCACTCCCAGAGGCCACTCCTGAGCACAGAACCAAGAACAGACTCTGAGCATCACCAGGTGTGGCCCAAAACCACAAAGCCAGAACTTGCACGACATGGACCTTGGCTCCCCAACAGTTCAATGACACAGTACAAGACACAGTCAGAAGCTGGGCTGGAATCTGGCCCAGACATTTAAAGATCAGAAGCTTGTGCCTGATCCTGCAGGGAAACACCTTGGATCAAGGTTCCTCCTGTGAGGCCTGTAATAAACCAGCATTCAACACCTCACCAGACTGCATCAAGCATGAAATAAAAGCCAAAGTGGGGGGGTAAAATATTGAAGATAGGACCCAGCACATAGTAAAGTATATTTCTATCTTATCCTTCTTGGGTTTATATTTGAGGAGAAAATACAACTCTCAGAATCTCACCCTAATCTCAAAAAAAAAAAAAAAGCCAAAAGTGAGAGCTGGTACTGATCTCTGTCCTAAGTGTTTAAAAAATATTTCCGACGGGAGGCAGCATGCTCAGGGTGGGTGGAGTTATCTGGGAAGAGAAGACATCACAGATGGCCCATCAGGATCTTCACAGACTGTCACATCAAGGGTCTCTGCCAGCTCACCCAGGGAGGGTGGATCAGATGCTGTGAGCCAGCCTATGGCTGTCGCCCAAAGCCGAGAACAAATTCTTCGCCACCAACTGGAATGCTTTAACCCCTTCCAACAAGCATAGCTGCTTCCATCCCCAAAGTCAGAGGCCACATGGAAAAAACAGCCAAGCTACTGGGACATTTATTTCACTGATTCTGTGTCTGCTACCAAGACCCTCAGTGCTCTCTAGCCTTTGGGGTTGTGTGTGTGTGGGGGGGGGGGGTAGCACCGATGAACCCCTCCCAGTCATGGGTGTTTTGGTGACTGGAATGGGGCTCGGCAGACCAATGCTTCCGCTCTCCTCCCATCCCCTGTCCTCCTGTCACTCCGTCACTCTCTGTCTCAAATTGTCAACTCTTTAAAGGACAAGGAAGGGTTCTTACGCCCCTGTGCTGAGGGCTCCCAATGACCAGCAGTGGACCAGCCTCACAGAAAAGCTCCGAGCTCTTCAGTTCCTGATTTAAAAACAAGTCACTAAAGATGACCCAGGACCCAATTGCATTTTCAGTCTCTCCTGCCTCCTTAAATCCCATCCCTCAAATTAACACCATCTGCTCCCCTCTAGTCTGATTATTTTCCATCTGCAAAAGGCTTCTCTCTCTCCATCACTCTCTCTCTCTCTCTCTCTCTCTCTCACACACACACACACACACACACACACACACACACACACACAGCCTTCATCCACCCTTGGCTTCTGTGCAGAGCACATGGGAGGAGACTAACCTCCCGCGAGAATGTTAAGGAGCAGAGGTAGTGTCTGCCCCATGCATTTGTCAGGAGCATATTAAAGTAACTGCCTGTGTCTGTGGCACCACATTCTCCTGTGGCTGCCTCTATAGCATGTGTGGCCTTGTCACTGCTGCAGACCTCGGAGGACCTCCAATGGTTGCTCTGATGCCCTTTTCAGAAAAACAAAATTGCTCATCTTCATTTCTGAATCCAGAGCTCAGGCTATAGAGTGAGACAATGCCACGTTTTTTTTCCTGCTGGGTTCCTGGACTCCACATAGGCCCAGGGAGATTTTTCTGGGACCTCTTCAGAAGTGGGGTCCTTTCTCCCCAAAAAACAATTAAGAGACTCACTCTGAAAGGTGACTAAGGGTAGAATCAACTCTAAGGATGAGTGTTCATGAAAGTGTCTGCAGCACTGGTATCTCCTCTTTGCCACCTTCTTCTTTCTTCTGTGTATCTGTCAGCTGAGGCTACATAACAAAGTGCATGAGGGGTGGAGAACAAAGGCAGACAGAAGGCTCAGGGCTCTGGAGGCCAGAAACCCAAGGCTCCTAAGGCAGAGCTCATTGATTGCATTTGGAGACAAGTGTGGGAGATGAATCCAGGAGAGAAGATTGGGGGTAGGGGACGGTGGTGGGGGGAAATGGTGTGTAATGATGTTCAGCCTAGTGTTCTATGATTTAAAAAATATAATAGACTTTTCTTTGAAAAGAAAGAAGGAAGGAAGGAAGGAAGGAAGGAAGGAAGGGGGAGGGGAGGGAGGGAGGGAGGAGGGGAGGAAGGAAGGAAGGAAGGAAGGAAGGAAGGAAGGAAGGAAGGGAGGGAGGGAGGGAGGGAGGGAGAGAGAGAGGGAGGGAGGGAGGGAGGGAGGGAGAGAGGGAGGAAGGGAGGGAGAGAAGGAGGGAGGAGGGAGGAGAAAGAAGGAAGGAAGGAAGGAAGGAAGGAAGGAAGGAAGGAAGGAAGGAAGGAAGGAAGGAAGGAAGGAAGGAAGGGAGGGAGGGAGGAGGGAGGAGGGAGGGAGGGAGGGAGGAAGGGAGGGAGGGAGGGAGGGAGGAGGGAGGGAGAGAGAGGAGGGAGGGAGGGAGGGAAGGAGAGAGGGAGGGAGGGAGAGAGGGAGGGAGGAAGGGAGGGAGGGAGGGAGGGAGGGAGGGAGGGAGGAAGGAAGGAAGGAAGGAAGGGAAGGAAGGAAGGAAGGAAGGAAGGGAAGGAAGGAAAGGAAGGAAAGAAGGAAAGAAGGAAGGAAGGAAGGAAGGGAGGAGGAAGGAGGGAGGAAGGGAGGAAGGGAGGAAGGAAGGAAGGAAGGAAGGAAGGAAGGAAGGAAGGAAGGAAGGAAGGAAGGAAGGAAGGAAGGAAGGAAGGAAGGAAGGAAGGAAGGAAGGAAGGAAGGAAGGAAGGAAGGAAGGAAGGAAGGAAGGAAGGAAGGAAGGAAGGAAGGAAGGAAGGAAGGAAGGAAGAAGGAAGGAAAGAAGGAAAGAAGGAAGGAAGGAAGAAAGGGAGGAAGGGAGGGAGGTCGGGAGGAAGGGAGGAAGAAAGGAAGGAAGGAAAGAGGGAGGGAGGGAGGGAGGGTGGAGGGAGGGAGGAAGGGACGGTGTACCAGTAAAAGAAAGAAGCTCATTCCCACAAGGCCAGGGTCTCTGCGCCCCCAACCTAGCTTGTATCTGAGGACATTAGAAGAATTATTGTCCAAAGAATCGCCTCATCCCAGCCCAAGCACCCCCACAAATCCAGCCAGGATCCTTGTCTCTGTCCCCTACTCTGTTGACATAGGTAGGTTGCCACCCCCCAAAAGGAGGCAATTAAAACAAATGGGACCAAGCAGCATTCAGCAGTGCTGAGAAATTAAACTGCCACAAAATATCTGAAATGCTGGATTTTAAAAAAAGACAGACAGACAGACAGACAGACAGACAGACGTATGTATTCTTTGCACTACAACTCTGTTATCCAGAAAGGAAGGAAGGAAAAATTTCAAAATTTGGGCCAGACAAATTGTACACCAGTTAGGGCATTTGCTCTTGCACAAGGCCAGCCCAGATTCTATCCCCCGGCGCCCTATATGGTCCCCGAACACTGCCAGGAGTAATTCCTGAGTGCAGAGCCAGGAGTCACCCTGAGCATTGCCAGTAGTGACCCAAAAAATTAAAAAAAATTCAAAATGTCAAACAATGGCGTTAGGGGAAGCAGGATCCCAGGGCGCAGAGGAAGCCAGAGGCAGCATCTGCCCTGGGTGTCATTTCTGATCCCTGGGTCCTGCCCTTCCCTTTCGTGGCCCTGGGAAAGAAGCACAGGGTCCAGGCTAGGTGGGAATCGATCTCGGTGCTTCAGAACAGGGCCAGACTCTCTGCAGCTACGCGGTGACTCCAAAAACAAAGTTTCTAGCAATGGGAAGATGAAGAGGAGTCCAGCGGGAGAGGGCTGCAGGCGGGGAGTTTCTCATATGCCCTGAGGACTCCCACACACACGAGCCCACTTTTCGGGCACGGGAATCGAGCTGCTTCTGTGCCATTGAGCAAGGCTTTGGTGCTCAGGAGCTCTTTCTAGAGCTGAGGACCCAGCCCAGGAAGCTACTCACCAGCCCTCACACAGAGCCCATCAGCCCACACATCTCCCCAAATGTCCCCCTAGGCAAGAGGCATGTCATGTTGTTTTAAAGCCCATCTTGAGGATTTGACTGAAAGTGGCCCTGAGCGGGTAAGGCCTCCAAGCAACAGGTCAGTGTCCCTAAAAGCAGCAGAAACAACACCCCACAGTCCCTGGAGGAAACCCCAAGTGTGACCACAGGAGGGGAACTGGTGCTGGATCATAGTATGCCAGAGAGGGAACTCTGTTAGACCTTTGTGAATCATAGTGAAAAAAAATGTGAATGCAACCAAATACAACACGGGGAGCTTGCCAGGCTCTGCCGTGCTGGTATGCATTTACTGATGAACCGCAACAGGGAGAGATCAGCTTTTCTCTTTGGCTGGAGCTCTGACGAGCTGTGGAGTCAGATGTTGAAAATGACTGCCCTCATGGTGTGGGGGTTCCTCTAGCTTCTTGCAAGGCTCTGTTGGGATGGCGGGCCAGGGCAGGAAACCACCTTCTCTCTTAGGAGACTTATGATCAGCTGAGCACAGGGAGAGTCAGTAGCAGCTCTGCCCTGTGTATCTGAGTCTCTGGATCAGGCTTACCTGGGCTTGAAATAGGCTTCACTGTAGGGTGGCACTCTGATGAGCAGAGCTTGAAATCAGCTTTTCTTTGGGTGGAACTCTGACGAGCTGTGGAGTCTGGATGTTGAAAATGACTGCCTTCATGGTGTGGGGGTTCCTTTGGCTTCTTGCAAGGAAGAATTTGATATGCCAAAAACCAGTAACAATTATAGACCTCATTCCCATGACCTGAAAGAATTGTTTGAGGCTCTTCATGTTCCTGGAATGAGCAGATGCCCATGGCTACACTAGCAGGCGACAGGATATATGGAGATGTTACTGGTGCCTGCTCGAGCAAATCAATGAACAACGGGAAGACAAGTGATATAAGTGGTACAAGACTGTAACCAAAAATCTAAGAATGATCACAGGTATGTCTCTCAGATATAGGAACTGACCATTTGAAATGCCCAAATTAAGGGGGAGAGAGGGAATACCTGGAAGATAACAATAGCTCCAGTCTTATGGATTCAGAACGGCAAAGCAAGACTTTGACTGCTCTAATATTCAGGGGATCCTGTGAGATCACATGCAGCGAAGTCATGGGATAAGAAGGAGGCAAATAAGGAGGAGGCCAGCACAAAAGCCTGGTGGGATGGTTGAACACAAACTGTCCAAAAAATTGACCAGAGGTCAGGGGTGGTATTCCTAGGCCAGCTGGGGTGCCCCCTGTCACGGAAAAAAATACATGAATCAGAAAGAAATCTTGGGGCCCCAGTAGTATCAGAAAGGGCAACACCACCACAAGAAGGCCTCGCTCCATGTACCAGTTGGCCCACACCTGCCCTCCACCTTGCGGGAGGTGGGGGGGAGGATCTACCCACAGTGCAGTGTTTTCCAGAGCTTCGGTTCTGCCCCCTTCACCCTGGGCCAGAAAAAAATTAAAATAAGCGTGATGAATAAGTGTACCCAGGTAGGGCATCTGCCTTACACACAATCAATTTAGGTTAAACTGCTAGCGTCCTATAGGGTTCTTTAAGTACCACCAGGAGTGATTCCTGAGTGTAGACCCAGGAGTAATGCCTGAGCATCAGGGGCTGTGGCCCCCAAAAATAGAAAGAATAGGGGCTGGAGCGATAGCCCAGTGGGTAGGGCGTTGCCTTGCACGGCGGCTGGTGCCGGCGGTGCTGGCCCGGGTTCGATCCTCAGCATCCCATATGGTCCCCCCGAGTACCGCCAGGAGTAATTCCTGAGTGCAGAGCCAGGAGAAACCCCTGAGCATTGCCGGGTGTGACCCTAAAAGCAAAAAAAAAAAAAAATAGAAAGAATAGAAAGGTGCCCCATTACTGAGGAAAGTGAGTGATTCACAAAGTCAGTGGTTCATGGGCACAGGCCATCAGACAGGATAGGTGGGCCTGTGGTAGAGTATGGGGTACTGATAGCCCAGGGTTCATGTCATGCTGGGATCAGAGCCCAAGGGGACCAGATTCCAGTGAAAGTCCTCACCAGCATGGCCAACTTCCAGTGAAAGTCCCCCTATTCTGCTCAGCCATTGGGTGCTGGGGAGAGGAAGGAGGGGCATTGCCAAGAGCCCTCTGCAGTCCTTTTCACAGAAGTCCATCCCATTCATGATCCCTCTCTCTAGACCCTATCCCCTCACAAGGCTCTCCCGTTCATGAGGGTTCCAACCTCCTCCGGAGGTGCACCTCTTAATCCCATGTCATGGGGTTCAACATTTCAACAAAAGTATTTGGTGGGACCTGGGGGAAGATCTGATCTTCACTGTTCAGCAAAGCCTGTTCTATTTGACTTTGGGCAAAATAGAAATTCAGGATGGCGAAAGAAAGGCAGTGAATAATGCAGATGAATTCACCAACGTCTTTGAAATGAAAAGGCGGAGAAAAAGAGAGAAAGAGATATCTGCCTTTCACAATGGCTGAGACCCAGAGTACAGAGTCAGTTTCGCAAAATTACCCCTTTCACTTTCAATCTTTTATCCTTTAATCATCTCCAGCCTTCGGACACGGTTCTTACCACGCAGTCAAGGGCTCTGAGTGAACACAAGGATAATGAAGGTGAAATACTATTATATTTAATACTATAATATCATTAAACCAACGGCAGTCAGAGAACAAGGACTTTTCAAATTAATTATTTCTTGTCCCAACACACACCATGAAATGGGCTTTCTAAATCAGAATGACACAGCCCAACCTTTCCTTTATGAAGATAATTCTATTTTATTTCTTGGAACTGTGCAGCCTCGGCAAGTTTTATAAATATTTAAGAGAAAAATTAGACAGGAAAATGCTGGATAATGCATGAGTGGCGCCCGTTGACAGAAAGGGTGCTGAGCACTCACTCTTGAGTCTCCCTCCTCCAAGTTCACAAATTCTGCAAATTGAAAGCGCTCTTTTCCCAGGGCAGGCAGATTACCTGTGCCCGGATGTCCTCAGAGAGTCCATGTGTCCTTCCCAATTTGCATTTTCCATTCTAAAGCCTAGCAATGAGGAGGGTATGTTGCTGCTCTGGTTGTTTGGGTCCCTCTGAATTGAGTCTTTGTGGTCCACAGTGAAAAATCAAGTCTCGGTCACTTGCCCATTAACTGTCTCCGCAGGATGGGCCTATAACAGCTTGAAGGATAGACCTTCAGCAACCATGTCCACCCTCTCCTTTCAGCCTCCAAAGAAATTCAAGCCTCCTGTGCCTCAGGAATACTCAAGCTCATTATCATCAATACACACAGAGGTCAAGGGACCTAGTCAGGAGAGGGTGAACAACACTAGGGTCATAAGAAACATGTGTATTGGGGACGTAGCAATAGCACAGTGGGAAGGGTATTTGCCTTGCATGCAGCTGACCCAGGTTCGATCCCCAGCACACTATATGGTTCTCCAAACCCTGCATGGAGTGACCCCTAAGCATAGAGCCAGAAGTAACTCCCTGCGCATTGCTTGGAAAGGCACAAAAAATTAAGAAATTGGTTGGATATTTGGGGCCACTGATGGCAGGAAATGTACACTGTTGGATGGATGGGTGTTGGAACATTGTATGCCTGAAACCCACTTATGAACAGCTTTGTAACTGTATCTCACAGTGATTCCATTTTAAATTTTAAAATAATAATAATCACTTGTATCATTTGTATCACCCATTATCCATCAATTTGCTCGAGCAGGCACTAGTAACATCTCCTTATGTCCTGCTGAGTGCTAGTGTAGCCCAAAGGCATCTGCTCACTCCAGGAACATGAAAAGCCTCAAACCTCAGGTCATGGGAATGAGGTCTATAATTGTTACTGGTTTTTGGCTTATCAAATACGACACGGGTAGCTTGCCAGGCTCTGCCGTGTGGGTGGTAAACCCCAGTAGTAGGTTTTCATAAAATAATCACTTGATCACTTGACATTCTGTTATTAGTTGATTTGCTCGAGTGGCGCCAGTAATGTTTCCATTTGACCCTATCACATGCTAGTGTAGCCCAATGGCATCTGCTTGCTTCAGGAATACGAAGAGCTTCAAACCATTCCTTCAGGGTCTTGATGAAGAAGTCTGACCATCTTGTAGGTGGGCAGCCACGTGATCTTTTGACGTCCTGTGGGATCCAGTTGGTAACGGCTCTAGTCCAGTGGTCATCTCCAAATCGCACTACATGTCCAGCCCATCTGATTTTCGATGCCTTGGCAAATGACAAGACAGTGTCCCTGACTCTGGAACAGCGACGGAGGTCAGAGCTCTGTATTCCCTTCTTTCACTTGAGTGAGGCGTGATATTCCTAGCATAGCTCTTTCGATTCCTCTTGGGAGATCCAAATATCATTCTCATCCTGCTTTCGTAGGGCCCAGGTCTCTGAGGCGTATGTTAATGCAAAGAGAATGGTGGAGTTGAAGAGATGTGCCCATAGCCAGAGGTTCTTTGTCCTTTTAGCTATTTTTTTGATGCTCTTGAAGGCGTTCCATGCCACTCTCTTCATCCTGCGCTGCTCAGGTTTTAGGTCGTTCATCATGTTGAGTTCTCGACCTAGGGTACACATAACTGCTGCAGAGAGGCTTGTTCCATTGAGAGTGAATGGGGCCTCTGGAACTAGTTCATTTTTCATGAACATAGTTTTGCTGAGATTCAGCTGTAGACCTATCTTTCCACTTTCTTGGTCGAAGTCAGCCATCATTTGTGCTGCTTGGCTAATGTTTGGTGTTTTAGAATGATGTCATCAGCAAAGCGGAGGTGGTGTAGTTGCCGACCATCTATCTTCACTCACTTATTATCTTATTATCATAAAATAATAATAATATAATTTTTAAAAATAATTGGCTAAATACATACTTCCTCTCCAGTACCAATCTCCTTGGAATTCCTGAAGTGTAGACAACGGTCGCAGTTCCTCTTGCTCTGTGAATGACCTTTGTGGAGGCTCCAAGATGAGGTCAGGGTTGGAATTGCCAGCCCCACCTCTTACCCAAATCTCGGGCTAGAAGAGGAGCAGGTGACTGGGGTCAATGCACATTTGACAGGTGATTTCGTCAATGGTGCCTTTGTAATGGATCCCCATAAAACCCAGGAGGCTTTTCAGGAGTGCAGAGGTTGGTGAGCACATGGGGGACTGGAAAGAAGAGCTTCCCCAGACTGGCCCCAGCTCTGCTCCCCTTCCCTATGCCAACCATTGCTCTTCCTTCTGGCTGTTTCTCAATCAATATCCTTTGTCATAAATCAATGACCTAGTGAGTCAACCATTTTCATGATCTGGGAACTGCTCTAGCAAATTAATCAAACCTGAGGCTCTGCAGGGCCATGGGAGCCTCTAATATCAGTTCAGGGCCAGTTGGTCTGGATCACAGATTTCAGCTTGGGCTGGCAATGGTGTCTGACTGGGGGTCTGATCTCAGGAGCTGAGCCCTGGAATTCGAGATTCTTTCCAGGAAGGACACCCTACATTCTCTTCAACACCCTTTCAATGTCCGCGAACTGCTGTAGGAGCTGGGAGCATCCAGTGCCCCTCACTCAGGTGCAGATGGGTCTCAGGCCCCAGAAGCTCTACCTGAGCGGCAGGCAGGGCGCCTGCAGGAGCATACACGCTGATATCCAGGAAGAGGCCATCAGATTTCTTGCAACCTGGTGCTGCTCCTTACAAGGAAAAGTCTTCTATGCGATGCCTGCCCAATGGATGCTTCGCTATTGACTAATCGCCATGATAAACGACTCTAACCGTTTACCTTCCAAAAAGCATCGCTCTTGCCTTGATCGTTTAATTCTCAAAATGCCTTCAACTGACAGGAAAGGAAGCTATTTCACTTGCAAAGCTGATTGCAAATTATTTTCTGATTGCAGATTTATTTTGTTTGTGACAAAAATGTTTCCTAATTGCTCAAATAATCTTGCAGGAACTTGCAGTTGAACACCTAATTTATTAACCCACTATAGTTTCTCCCTAACCCCTGTTTTCACTCTTTTATTTAGTTTAAACATCTGTTTACAGGATCATTAATCCTCATC